>SNVD02016068.1:0-123240 GCA_013180625.2 Boswellia sacra | reverse complement strand
AATAGCTTCCAAACCAGTTGGTCTTAGGGTATTAGGTGTTGAGGCACCCCTCGGGCTTAATTGCTCGAATTAAGGAGGCTACGAGACCAAACTTATCTACAATTGCTCTCTTCTCTTTTTTTTTCACTCTTTTTTTCACTTTTTTTTTTAACTTTCCCCTTCCTTTGTGTTGTTATCCTAAACAAAACAAAAGAACTCAATATTACAACATTTCATTTTGCCATCCACAATCATGCATCAAGGTATGTGTGTGTGTGCGAAGAAAGGTTCATGAATACTTGCTTAATGAGGATATAAACACACAATTTTTAAATGATAAGGTTGTGAGAGTTCATAGATTTGAATAATTCAAAGTGAAATGAATAAGACCTCCTTGTTATAAAATTCAAAAATCAAGACTAAATAATATCAAGTTAGCTAAAATGAGTTTACAAGATCAAAATAAAATGACAAATTGGTTAGAATGGGTTTCAAGAGTTCAAACTGGTCCTCCTTACTCTGCTATTCCTGACCCAGAATGTGTCTCAAGAGGATTTGAACTCCTTACGCCGCACTCTGAATCTAATTACTAACTCGTTTTTTTTTTTGCAAGAAAAAAGAAAATTCAAGACACACTTATGTCTACTATCCTTCCCCCCTAACCAAATGAAACATTGTCCTCAATGTTTAAATGTAGAGAGATAAAGTATATGGGACATTACCTGAAGCTTCTGTTATTCAAGAGAGATGACCTGAAAGACTCATAAAATAAAATGCTAAAAATAAAATAAAAGACAAGAAACTTAAAAATTGATGGCACACATGTATAGGTAGTTGTGACTGTGGCTCACATCTTCCTCTGGTTTTACGTCTAGAAACGGCTTAAACACCGTCTATGAGTTGGGTTTATGCTTCCTATCCAGTTTTCTTATAAACTGGCAAACAGGGTCGTTTTGAGTCAAATTTCCAAGACTATGAAGAAAATGAGAGAGAAGAAAAGAAAATTGATGCAAGGTGAGCAACAGTTTTTAGGGAACTGAAAAACCGACTTTAAAAGTAACGGAGTACCGTATCCGCCACTTGATCGGAAAACAAAATGCAAACACACAAATAAAATAAAAGCACATAAAATAAAATGAGAACAAACTAGAAATGATAGCAAAAATCAAGAATAAAAATAAAAATATGGCACCGATGGATGAAATTTGAACAATCGTAAAAAAAAGCCAAAAGAGGAATCTCTTCGAAAGTAATTTACCACGGTCAAAAATATGCCATTGAGGTGGTACCTTTCTTTTTCCTTTATTTGTAAGAATGGGAGAGATTACCACTAGTTGAATTTGTTTGTCCTTGAGGCATGCATTCTTGAGTGTGGATGTTTCTTCCTGCCTTTGTTCAAAACATGGCTCCCAACTTTTAATCTCTTTCACCTGTACAAAATCAAACAATGAAAATTCCTTAGAAGCAATGGGCACTAGTTGCATATTTGCCTCAAATGAACTAGTTAACCCAATTTCTGAAGGACTTGACAAATTCTCATTTTGGATATAGTCTTCCACGTTAATCTTATTAGCTTCCTCAAATTCATCATGCTTGAAAAATTCACTATTGTCAAAAATTTGGTTGTGTTCCTTTGCATGATGACATGAGGGCATAAATAAGGGTTCGGTCTCTTCCTTGTTAGGTGTAGGTTTATTAACCTCTTCCTTACCCTTTAAGATTGATTCATCATCTTTCTCATAAGGGTTAAGAATATGTTCAACCTTACCATCGTGAAGAGTACTTACCGAATCTTCATCTAGATGTTGGCCACTTGGATTACTCACATGTGGATTGATGGAGTTTGGCTCTAGTTGAGATGGAAACTCACCTTTCTCATGAGGACTAAGTGCAAATGCAAACTTTTCAAGGGCATCATTCAAGTTCGCCATAGTATGAGCAATTTGACTATTAAAAGTCTCTTGCTTTGTAATGAATGAATTTAATGTTTCTTCGAGATCCTCATAAGATGTATGATCATGAGATTTTTGAAAATTTTGATATGATTGAAAGGGAGGTTGATAAAATTGTGCATTATTATCATTCCCCAATTCAGAATTCAAGTGATTTTTCCATTCAAAAGTTTGTGAGTAAGGATTAGGATTTGACCTTTGGAAAGTGTTTAAAACATTGGTTTGCTCATGGAGACTTTTTCTAAAGGTAGGCACAATTGGGCAATCATCCTTAGGATGATCACTAGAATTACAAGTGTGACAAACAATTTCTTGCATAGACCACATTTCTAAATCCTCGACTTTTCTAGCTAGGGATGCAAATTTAGCATGATGATCATGATTCTCCCTAATGTTATCAATGCCTCTACTAGATGTTCTTGGTACCTCATAGGTGCCAACATTGTTCCAATTTTGGGCATTTTTCGCTAGTAAGTCTAGGAAATCCATGGCTTCATCAGGGTCTTTATTTTCAAATTGTCCATTACACATTAATTCTACCATTTGCCTAGCTTGATGTGTAAGACCTTCATAGAAAATTAGAACTAGTTCCCATGTTTCCAAACCATGATGAGGACAAGTATTAAGCAATGCTTTATACCTATCCCAACATTGATAAAAGGTCTCTCCTTGTTTTTGAGTGAAATTGATGATTTGATTTTTGAGAGAATTTGTTCTATAGGGAGGAAAGAATTCTTTAAGAAATTGTTGTTGCATTTCATCCCATGAGCTAATGGATCTTGACCTAAGATTTTGTAGCCATGTCTTAGCTTTATCTTTTAGAGAAAAAGGAAAAAGCTTTAATCGAAAGATGTTTATGCTACAATTTAGGTCACTATAAGTGTTGCAAAACTCTTTAAATTCTCTCAAGTGCAAAAATGGGTTTTCAACATCTAGGCCATGAAAGTGAGGTAAGAATTGAATGAAATCCAATTCATGGTCGAAATATGTTGCATCATGAGGGAAGACTATGCAAGATTGTGCACAAGTTCTCATAAGATTCATGCAATCCATTTATGTTCTCAATTGGGTTTGAGCATGTTTTTAAAGAAGATGAGTGACTCCTAACAATTCTACCAACTAATGCAATGAGGAAGAAAAGATGAACACATGCAAGAAAAAAAATAAAAATAGAAATGGGGAGAGAAGAGATGAAATATGCAATAAAAATAGAAATGGGAAAAGAAAATACTTACAATTTTTTACGCCAAATTTTACCTTCCCCGGCAACGGCGCCAAAAACTTGACACATCCGAAAAAAGGGTTGCCTCCCAAGTATAGGAGTGTCGAAGTAATAAACCCGGTAAGACCGGGGTCGATCCACGAGGAAGGGAATTTAGCGTTACAAATTATAAGATAAGCAAATATGATATGAATAATTCAAAGAAATGACAAGATAATATCAATAAATATGTAAGATGGTAGGTGGTATTACCAACCATAGTAAAATAAAGAACAATTTCATAAGGTGGTAAAACCTACCATAGTAAATAAAATAAAAAGTTCATAAATAATAGAATAATTAAAATACAAGAGGAATTAACACAATAACAATGAAGGCTAAGGTTAGGGGATCCGCCCTTGATATTTCAAATAAGGATAATTAACCCATTTTAGTTATATGAATTATATTTGTTTCATTACCAATATTTATACCACTTCTTGTAAATGGGTTCAAGCATCCAATGTGCCAATCATCATATGTCTACAACAAATCAAGGTTCCTAACTAGATTCGTGTCGGTAAGGAAGAACCATACATCATCTAGAAAGGATCCAAGCATTTGATGTGCCAAGGATTGTCGACAATGGATCAAGACCTCCACTTTACGAGTGGTGTCAAGATTGATTAAGAAATTAAATATAAATCATATTGAATAAACATTATAAGATTAAGATTATTAAGCACATATTAAGGGTTAGAGAATCCTTATTCTCATATCAAGGGTTTCACCCTTTCACCTTAGCAAAAAAGAAATTAGAAGAACATTATAATAGAAAGAAAATAAATTGCAAGAAAAAGGAAATTCATTAATAACATAAACACACAAAACACAATACAAGATCCTAGCCAAAGCCAAAATGTTCCAGCCAAGGCCAAGATGCCCTAATGGGTCACAAGGCACCTCTATTTATAGATACATCCAGGGGCAAACTTGTCAAATTACAAGGGCATAATTGTCAAATATTAGTTGTAAATATCTTTGACAATTGGGATCATTAGGCACCGACTTTGACCATCAATTTTGACATCGAAATGTTGTGAATTTTAATCACATGTCTTCATAAAAGTTGTAGATATTTCTCTCAGCTTTCTAGAACATATTGATTTGCACAATTTGGATACGTATTTTGAGAGATACGGTCCAAATACTGAGGCCTGGTCAGACTGGGCCGAGACTGTAGATGGGTTCACTTCAAGCCCAATTTTGGTCCACTAAGAGCCCGAATTTGATGATGCTTGTGAAATGCAATCTTGTAGACAATTAAATCAGCTTTCCAAAACATTAAGAATTGCACCATTCTGATCTATAAATAGAGAGTTATGCTCATTTTACCGAACCTGTAACAAAACCAAAATTAAGAGAAATTAATTCCAAAGATGCAAATGCTACAAATATGCTTAAGTTGAGGAATTTAATGACACTATTAATGCAATATGATGAACTAAACTCTTATTAAACATGCATATTTAAGTGTTCATCAGTATTCAACCTCTTTCAGTTTCTTCTTCTTCAAGAGTGGTTGGACCTTTTTCATGTCCTTGGCCAACTGCTTGGCTAATTCAGGCTCATCTTGGCTGGCTAGGCCTTTCCTTCTATCTCTAACTTTGCTAGTCTCACCCTCATCACCACCGTTTCCTTTGATTGGTGATTGGTTTGTGCGGTTAGGCCCATTCTACATGGCTTGTATAAGTTGGGCTATTTGTTGTTGAAGATTAGTGATGCTAACTCACACTTGGGCCATCTCAGCATTGTTTCTATTCGATGCGGCCATTTTAGCAACTAGTTCCTCTTGTCATGTCAAACAACCACCTCATCTAACCCAAGCTATGATGGTTGCAAAATAAAGGTGTAAATCTCATGCATGTATGCATGATATGATGTATGCTCATACAAGGACCTAAACATTCTTTCAGCCTTCCAACCTTATCTCTCCCGAACACCTGAGGTCGAGTCTCTTTTTTTTTTTAGAATTTTGGCCTCATTCCCAAGTCATCATCATGGGATATGGGAATGCGAGATTCTCTCTCCTGATCCTAATTCTAATATTAAAGTCGATGTTGGATTCTCTATGATTATCATAATGTGGCTTTTAGTGTCATGACCTAACTCATGGCACATGCCCCCTTTTTGTTCTTATGGGTGACTTGACATGTGGCATTTGTTCAAGGTTCCATGAGGTTGGAGTCAATGTTAATCTAATCATGTAGAATTTACATCCATGGACATGCATTTCAACATGGGTTTTGATATTCAACCTATTGAAAATTTCTAGATTCATCTACATGGGCTTGAGTCTCAAGGGTCTAATGGTCAAGGCTACTTCGAGAAAGAGATACCCCCTTGGGCCAATCTTTTTTTTATATCAAATCAATGGTATATGCTCAAAGGTGGTGACACTAACATGAGTCATCTAAAGGTTGAATAGAGCCAAAGACTTCTCATGCCAATTCCACACAGCTAGTTTAGGTAGATCGTGCTCATTGTGTGTAAAGTGTAGTGATGCAAAAATTCAAAATATCAATATGAGGTATTAGAATTTGGCATCCCAATTAGAATCAACTTCCCTTATCCCTAGTGGAGTCACCACTAAAAACGGGGCTTTCATCCCGCCAAAGCAATTTCAACCATGATACTGTGTCAAAGCCTCTTTTGAGACTTAAGGGAACACAAATGAGCCATGGGCACATACAAAGAAATGGAGTTGCCTCTCAATTGGGAATGAATAAGGGCAATCTGATCCCTTGCTTTAGGACCTAAACTACCCTCATCCTTTCAAAAATGGGCTTGCAAAGTTAGATACGGGCCATTCGCCTTGCCCGGATCAAAATTCGGCCTCCACTAGGGTATACCAAATTAAAATAGTTCATATTGCTATAAAGTCCACCTAAATGGTTTGTTTTATGATTGCATTTCCAATTTTATCTTCTTTAAGATGTAAGGTGATATTCAATCAACAACAGTTGTATATTCATATAAAAAAAGAGGGAGGAGAATAGAGTTACATTTCGTTACAAACATGGGGGAATGGGAGGAGGATTACATCAATTTTTTATTCAACGAATGAGTAAATTTACTTTTGAACACTTCAAGTATTCAATGATATAAAATACTCCGCACATAGTATTCAGTGCATTATAAGAACATTCAATTCGAGACTCGTAAGTAGTGAAGTCCTCACCACCACATGTTAGTCTATTCAATGCTTATCAAGCCCCTTTAAGTAGTCATATTTATATATTCAAGTATTCATTCTAAGTAATGATCTCTCACCATCAATGTGAGTCTATCATGACTTCACAAAGTCATTCTAATCAGATTTCTAAACATGGTATATTGATATCAATCAATTAAAATTCTATACAAAGCCACAATCTAGAATCATGACACTTTTATCTAAATTTGATAATTCTTATCATGGTAATTCTAGCTATTGCTATTCTAGCATAATTCATAATAATTTCTAATGAATCATGGCATTTCTAGCCTTATCACATCAATCAAGATCAAACATGACTATTCTAGCCTAATTCAAGCATCAAGGGTAAACAAGGCAATACTTACCTATTCTATGCTATTTTCTAGCATGCTTCAAAGCTATTGTAAGTTTTCCTAGCATGATTCTAAACATGTGCTCCTAAATATGATTCTAAGCATTTGTAAAGAAAATAAACTCTTAAACATGATCTAGTAAAGGAGGGAAAGCAGACTTAACTTGACACGCTTATCAGCATATGCAAAACAAGCAGGGGGTTAGAACAATTCATAATAACCCTAATATAGCTTCTAAGCATCAAAATAAAACTTAAACACGCGTATCCTAAGCATAAACCTAAACATGCTTATTCTAAAGTAACAAAAATAAAGAAAAAAAAAGATTGCGAAAAGAGAACTGTTCTCAGGATGTATCATTTCCAGGTTTAGAGCAAAATAAAAGTCCAAAAACTTTAGATCAGAAAAGGCTCCTTGAATTCTCAAGTGTGTCTTCAAGAGGGAGAAAAGATGAATTTGATGTGTGTTGAGAAATGAGGAGAGGGGGTCTTTTTATAGTGGAGGCCTAAGGTTGAAAAAGGAAGCAAATAAACAGAAAAGGAAGGTTGCCATCAAAATTTTCCAAATACGCAAGAGGAACAACCCACCAACTATGTGAGGACCACCAGCTAACAAGAAGGTAGCTGGCCGACTGTGGGTGGACCATCAACCAGTGGTAGGATAGTCGGTCGACTATCCTACAACTGTTAGTTGATTGTAGCCCACAAAACCATTTTGTTTTGACTTTTCAGTGCAATCCTCCTTCGACCTCCATCTATTCGATCATGCGTAACTTTTTGAGTTTAACTCTAGTTTACGATCCATAAATTTCTATCAAAACTAGACATCCATATCTTTGCAACGAAATATGACTTATCAACATTTTCCTCCTTGATTAATTTCTATGACTTTTCGAAGTCATGTGTCAATTTTTGAGAATATTGGTTAGTTTCTTCTCACCTTTCTTCCCTTGGCTTCCAATGGCATTTCAATCGTTTCATTGGTTGACATTCAACTTCATTTCATCATCGAGCCTTAAAAATCCAGTGTCTATAGCCCTGCCATTCCTCCATGTTTAAAGAGGAATGTAACTCCATTCTTCTCCCTCCTTCTTTGTATATACAACTTCTTTGGTTGAATACATCTCGCATGAATAAGAAAGATAAAACTTCAAAATGTGCATAAAATAACCAATTTAGGTAGATTGTATAACAACTTAAGCTATTCTTATTTGGTATGCCCTAGTGAAGATCGGATTTCGATTCGAGCAAGGCGAATGATACGTACCTAACTTCCCGAACCCATCTTTAAAGGGATGAGGGTAGTTTAGGTCCTAAAGTGAGGGATCCAATTACCTCTATTCATTCCTAGTTGAATAATTAGGTGGCGACTCTATTCTTCAGACATACCCTTGGCTCGTTTGTGCTCTTTTATGTCTTGAAAGAGTCTTTGACACAGTGTCATGTTGTAAATGTTCTAGCAAGATGAAAGCCCCGTTCACAGTGATGACTGCACTGGGGATAAGAGAAGTTGATTCTGATTGAGATACCAAATTCTAATAGCTTGCTTTGTTATTTTGAGTGCTTGCATCACTACACATTGCACACAATGAGCACGAATTACCTAAACTAGTCGTGTGACATTGGCATTGGCTCTATTCGACCTTTAGATGACTCATGTTGATGTCACCACATTTGAGCATGTACCATTGATTTGGTATAAAAAGAGACTGACCCAATAGGGCATCTCTAACTTGAAGGAGACCAGACCATTGGACCCTTGAGACTCAAGCCCATATAGATGAATCTAGAAATTTTCATTAGGATGAATATCCAAAACTTATGTTGAAATGCATGTCCACAGATTTAAATTCCATATGATTAAGATAACATTGTCTCAAACCTCATTGAACCATGAACAAATGCCATACATCAAATCACCCATAAGAACAAAATAGGGGCATGTGTCATGAGTTAAGGTTCTCATGACATTAAGAGCGATGTTATGATAAACATGCTAAATCCAACATCAACTTCTATACTAGAAATTAGAAGAGAGAAATGCACGTTCCCATATACCATGATGATGACTTGGGAATGAGACCAAAAGTCTAAGGAAAAGAGACTTGACCTCACATGTGTGGGAGGAATAAGGTTGGAAGGTTGAAAGTCTGTTTATGCTTTTATATGAGCATGCATCATATCATGCATACATGCATGCATGCATAGCATTAACATCTTTATTTTGCAGCCATCATAGCTTGGGTTAGACAAGGTGGTTGTTTAACAAGACAAGAGGATCCAGTTGCTAAAATGGCTACACCCAACAACACCAATCAAGAGATTGTCCAATTGAGAGTTGTCATGATCGCACTCCAATAACAAATGGCCCAACTCATCAAAGCTCTGCATAATAGGCCTAACTGTATGAACTAGCCTCTACCTGAAGGTAATGGTGGTGATGAGGGTGAGACTAGCCAAGGCTGAAATAGGGGTAAAGGCCCAGCCAACCAAGAGGAGCCCAAATCGGTTAGGCAGTTGACCAAAGACATGGAGAAGGTCCAATTTCTCTTAAAGAAGAAGGGGTTGAAAGGGGTCAAATACCTAAATGGCATTACTCATTGGGGAGAATGATTTGCAGTCGAAGTTTTGCATGCCAAATTTGCCTAAGTTTAATAGAGAGAGAAATCCAAAGACACATTTGGAGAGAGTGTGCTCTTGTTATAGCCACCATTCATTTGTCAAAGGAGTATATCTTGAAGTATTTCATGCTATCCTTAGAAGATGATATGGTAGTATGGTACCATGACCTTCCCAAAAGAGTTTGAAAAGATTGGGAGGAGCTATCTAAGCAGTTCATGGAATAACATTGCCATAATACCTAACTGGGGGTAAATTTGAGGGATTTGGAGACTGCTCGCCAAAAGTCCAATGAGACCTTTTTGGAGTATTTAGTTCATTGGGGGACCAAAGCAGCTAAGATGACCATGAGGCCTGCGGAGGACTAGGTCCATATGGTGATCAATAGTGTATTCTTTCATTAGAGATAGGCATGCAATCAAAGTATTTAAAGACTTATATTATTCAGGCATCCAAATAGAAGATTTGGAGGCCAGGTAGAAGAGAAATAATAGTTACCCACAAAGAAATCAAGGGTAGTTTCATCAAATTGTTGGGTCTAGCATGAAGCATGTTGAGTTAAAAGCAATCACCCAACAAAGGAAGTTTAGTTGTTTGGGAAGGCCATTGTCAAAGATCTTTGCTAGATCGAGAGTCGAAGGGATCTTAATCTTCCAAATCTATTGTCAACGAATTGGAGGCATCATAAAAAATGTGTTTTTCACCAAGTGACCAGTCACAAGATTGATGATTGCACTCATCTCCATCATGAGATTCCAGACTTGATAGACAAGGGTTAAATTCTTGATCCAGAGCTAAAAGAGCCCAACACAAGAAGCAATCCACTACCCACCTATAACCATGTACTTCCCCTAGTGAATAACATGATTAGGTCAGGCTTGATCAAGGAGTAAGTCATGAATTCTTTTGAGGAGAGTAGATTGAGCAAGGCTGAAAGAGTCAAGAGAAGGGAGAAGACCAAACTTGAGCAACAAGAAGGGTCCATTAGAAATGTGGCCATGAAGAAGAAGTTCAAGGCAGAAGAGCACAATAAAGATGAGCCTAAGGAAATCATTGAGAGAGTATTTGGTAGCTCAGATTTTCACCAAGAAAGGTGGATGGACCAACATTTTTATTAAAGGGATCAAACGAAGCTTGGAGCCTGGATTTGTGTGCCTTAATGACCTTGAGAAAGAGGAATAAGAAAAAAAAAGATAAAAAAGAAGTTGAGGTTGTAACTAAAGAAGCGTCCTTCAATGAGAAGCCCACACCAACGAATGACTTTGCCAAGAGGTGAATGGCTAGAAAAGGGCCTAGGAGAGAAACACCACAAAGAAGAGCTAGGGTGAAGAAGGAAGGGGAAGTGAAGTAGGAGCCTTGTGAAAAGAGAGAGCTTTCCTAGAAGGTGTAAGAAATTGAGTCATGGGTATTTGGGATGACACTCCTAAAGTCAAGACCCTTCCAAACTTTTCGGTTAACTCTAGTCGTGATGAAGAAGAAGATGTAGGAGCCAAGTGATAAACTCATGAGAGAGAAACACTCGAGGGAGAGAATGAGAATGTCCAAGGATTGACAAGGAGTGGTAGAAATTACCATGAGAAGGAGAAGGAAAAGCAGTTAAGACTGTTAAAACAAAGAAGTTGCTAGCGAAGAGGTCAAGGAAGAAAAAGACCAAGTAATAAAGTAATTAAAGAAGACTTTGGCAATTGCCAACATTTGAGGCCTATTGACAACATCCTAAAAGCATAGAGAACCCATGGCAAAGGCTTCGCAGATATAGAGATATCAATGGCTGCCACTTCTAATGAGATTTTGACTGCCATGACAGGAAGAGAACCCAATGGGGTAAATGAGAGGGGTCTAATCACCTTCATTGATGACGACTTACCCTTCAAAGAAAGGAATCATAATAAGCCATTTTTTATCATTGTAGAGATTGGAGGCAAGATTTCCCCTTCTGTCATGGTAGATGGTTGGTTCATCATCAATATTGTGCCCATGAAGATATTGCACAAGTTTGGGATTGAAGAAGATGAGCTTAAGCCTTGTGAGATGGTGATCAGAGCTTATGATAACTCAAAGAGGAGTGCCATTGGGATTTTCAAGGGTTAGTGAAGACCGGGCGCAGTGAAGTTGTGATTGAGTTCACCAGACTTGACATTCCTATCACCTTTGTTGCTTTATGAGGTCGAGCATAGCTCTATCTAGTTGGTTAGGTCCCTTCCACCTTGCATCAGAAGATATGATTTAATACGCGTGGGGAGATTGTGACCATTCATGCTGCCTCAACCATCGCACTTGCTGCCTTAAGTGTGAAGGTTGGAGAGATACTTTACATGAAAGGCTTCCATGTAGCCATGATTGATGAAGTCAGTCCAATTGTCATTGGAATAATGAAGAAACAAGGATACTTGCCAAGAATTAGGCTTGGGAAGAGTAGAAGTTGTTTGCCATCTCTTTGATATTTCAAAGGCCAAACTACTAGAAGAGCGTTGGGCTATGTGTTCGATGAAGATGGAGAAGTTGAACCTAAGAAAGGGGAGTTCATCAAGTTTGTCAAAACCCAAGATACGAAGTATATAGGAGCTACTGAACCATGGTTTACAATGGAATGTTGAAGACTGGATTTGAAATTTTTTAGGATATCCTTGAAGCTGGAATCTCTAAGGGGTATGACTTGAGCAAAGAGATCGAAAATATGAATATCAAGGAGGAGAAGCCTTAAGATCAAGCACTACCGATAGACCCAACCGTAGACCTTGCTATTTACATTGAAGATGGAATTAAAAGACGTTTTTTATGAGGATTTATTTGCTCTGAACCTCTTTGAGGAAGAGGACATTGTTTATGTTTCAAAGTTTAATGCAATAAGGAATAATTTTTCTTACTTGTTTGATGTCTATCCAAATGGCATTGTGCATGATAATTTGGATTTCACTGGCATATTTGATATCCACGCCTTTCAGACTCATGACATTAATCTTACTACAATTGAAAAACCCAAGAACATATGCATTACATTTGATACAACTCCTAAATAGAGAGAGAGAGAGATTCGAAAAATTACAAAAGAAACATGAAGGAGTCTTCGCCTAGTCCTATGATAACATGCCTAAAAATGATAGAAGTATCGCTAGGCATACAATTCCAACATATTTGCACATAAAGCCAATCAAGCAAAATTTGAGGAGGTTGATACCATAATGGGTTCAGAAAATCAAGGAAGAAGTCTCTAAGCAGATTAAAGCCAAGTTTCTAAATTTGGTGAAGTATTCAAAATGGTTAGCCAACATCATGCTAGTGCCAAAGACGGTCAGATGGGTCTGAATATGTGTTGATTATCGAGACTTGAACAAGGCCTCATCAAAGGATGAGTTTCCTTTGCCTCACATTGGTGTGTTAGTAGTAGCGCTGTCACCAATGTGATGTTCTTTTTTATAGATAAGTTTTCTAGTTACAACCAGATAATGATGGCCAATGAAGATAAGATGGAAACAATCTTCATTATGGAGTGGGAAACCTACTGTTATAAGGTGATGCCCTTTGGGTGAAAGAATGTAAGGGCAACCTACTAATGAATGGCGATGATGCTATTCCACGTTATGATGCATAAAGAGATAGAAGTATATGTAGATGACATTATAGTGGAGTCTGAGACTCGAGACAGTCACTTTGAAGCATTAGACAAATTCCTAGAAAGGGTAAAGAAGTACTAGCTATGGCTGAATTCGAGGAAATGTGCTTTTAGAGTCACCTCAAAGAAGTTGTTAGGGTTCGTAGTTGGCAAGAAGGGGATAGAGGCCGATCTTGACAAGGTTAAGATGATTATAGAGATGCCATCACCCAAGTCAGAAAAAAAAGTTAGAAGGTTTCTTGGGAAGATCTAATACGTCAGTCAATTCATCGCCAGATTGACTATAATTTGTGCACCGATCTTCATACTTCTAATGAAAGATCAACCAGTAATGTGGAATGATCAATGCAAGAAGCATTTGAAAAGATTAATAAATGTTTGCAGAATCTACTAGTTTTGAGACTACCAAAATCTAATATGAATCTAATTCTCTACTTTTCTCTTGAGAAGGAGGCAATTGGTGCTATACTAGCACAAAAAGATGAGAACGGTGTGGAACAAGCCATTTACTATCTTAGTAAGAAGTTGCTACTATACGAGATGAAGTACAGTTATGTGGAGAAAACGTGCTTAGCCATGGTGTGGCTCTTGAAAAAGTTAAGGCATTACTTTTTGTCATATAAGATTAAGGATGTCTTAAGGAAGACCCAATGAAGTATCTCTATGAAGCACCATCTTTGGTGGGGAAGTTCGCAAGATGGCTAGTCCAGTTGTCAGAATTTGACATTAAGTATATCACCAAGAAGGTGGTGAAATGAAGAGTAGTTGTAGAATTCTTGGCTATAAATCTGGTCGACGATGATGAACCACGGGAGTTAGATTTCACAGATGGTCATCTAGGGTAATCTTGATAGTGGGATGGAGGATGTTCTTTGATGAAATTGTCAATAGAAACGGTACTGGAATAGAAGTAATTCTAGTATCACCATCTAAAGAAGTCATTCCCTTCGCTAAAAAGTTGGAGTTCAGAGTTTCTAACAACGTGGCTTAGTATGAAGCCTATGCCTTTGGGTTAGAAATCGCGACTGTGATAGGCATCAATGAAATAGAAATGTTGGGAAATTCAAATTAGTCATTTCTCAAGCCAAGAAGATTGGGATATAAGAGAATGAAGGTTAAAGTCATATCTGGAGTACATTAGAAGATTGATTGGGAGGTTCAAGCAGCGTACCTTTGCCCATCTTCCTAGAAATGAGAATCAGAAGGCTAACACTTTAGCTTCTTTGGCATTAGTTTGGGTGAGTACTCAAGAGCTGTTTGTGAAGCCAATAGTGATATCACACAAGCATGGAGTCCTTGCTACATGGAGCCCCATGTAATGAAAGTTGAAGTGGATGAGAAACCATGGTTTTATGATTTGAAGAAGTATCTGGAAGAGTGGATTCTGCCAGAGGGAGCTAGTGAGAAATATAGGGCTGTACTGTGATGGTTGGCCTAACAATTTACTTGTCATCAAGGAGTGATGTACAAGAGAATGCTAGAAGGGATGCAATTAAGGTGTGTCAATAAGAAAGCAGCTAAAAGGCTCATGGAGGAAATCCATAGTTGTGTTATGTGGACCACAGATGGATGGGCTGATACTTGCAAAGAAGATAATGAGGCAGGGCTTTTATTTGCTAACCATGGAGACAAATTGTGTCCAATTTGTGACAAAGTGTCACTGGTGCCAAATCAATGGAAATTTGATTCACCAACCACTCTTGGAGCTACAAGGACTGACAATATTGTGACCCTTTGCTGCATGAGGCATTGAGATTACAGTGAAATAAGGCTGTCAACCTCTAATGGGCATCAATATGTAATGGTGGTGAGTGACTACTTCATGAAGTGGATAGAAGCTAAGTCTTACAATAAATTGGGGGTAAAGCAGATGGCGAAGTTCATTAAGAAGAACATCATATGCAGCCTCTAATGGGCATCAAGTCGTGACTAAAAATAGAGTTCATTTCCATGTTGAGACTAAATCCTTGTTTAAGAAGTATGGGATTGAACACCATAAGTCAGTCATCTTGATATCGGCCACAAGCAAATGGGGCAGTAGAAGTAGCCAATAAAAAGATCAAGAAGATGTTGGCCAAGACGGTGCAGACATATAAAGGTTGGGTTGAGAAACTGTTATTTGTATTATTGACCTAAAGCTTAACAGACATGACACCCTTCTCGTTGGTATATGATTCAAATGCAGTCGTACCAATCGAGATAGAAATAAAATTAGCAAGGGTTCTGATGGAAGTAGAAATTCCTAAAAGGAAGTGGATTCAAAATAGATATGACCAGTTGGCCTTGGTTGATGAGAAAAGAATGAATGAATGCCAGATATCATGTGCAACTATACCAGAAGCAGGTTGCTCAAGCCTTTAATAAGAGAATAAGGGTGAGAAAATTCAAAGAAGAGGAAGTGGTCTTTAAAGAAGCAGCACCAGTAGCGTTTGATCCGAGAGGGAGGTTCAAACTCAACTAGGAGGGTCCATTCATTGTGACAAATGTCATGTCTGGTGGAGCCATCATCTTATCAGACATGGAAGGAAATGAGTTCGCTATGCCCATCAACATGGACAGGCTAAAGAGATACTATGTGTGAAAGTGAGAAGAAAAATAAGATTGTAAGAGGAAAACTGATTAATCAGAAAACCAAAAATGATTGATTAATAACAGGAGTTATCTCATTGTGCCATATTGTTCAAAGAGCAAATAACTGTACTTTTATTAATGAAATGAAATTATATGAAAACAAATATGGCTTTGTAATGCTTTATTATTTTGCACAATAAAAAATGGAAAGCATCTAAAATCTAAGTTAAAAGTGAAACTATCAATGTCGTCTCTGACTCTTCACTGGACTACGAATAGGCTCGCCATATTGCTCTCAACACTTTCTGGCTCAAATAGAAGGATCAAGAATGGAAGCTTGAAGGGTCAACCCTTGTATTGATCATCCATCACAAAGTCATAATCATGGAATAGATCCCTCTCGATGGTCCAATGCAGCTAAGAGTCCCTCCCACGCTCTAGATAGCGAGCAAAGAATCTACCAGGTTTCAATGTAGTAGATGAATCCATGATCCTCTGCTTAAGTCCATATTACTGATGCAGTCTGGTAGGATCATAGAAAGCACTGTGGGTGAAAGCCGCCAAAGGCATGCACGCAATGTAGGTCTCGACTATCACGTGCTCCAACCTCTACCATGGATAGCGCTAATGGATCTGAGTATTCGAAATAACTTGAACCTAGTCAACCTAGGAAGAATGTCTCTCAAGCTTCCTCCTCATATGAAGTCAAGGGCTATAACGAAAAATATCCCCTTCGGGTGGTTGTAGAATGGACAACCTCTCTTGTAACCAAATCTGAAAGAGAAAAAAAATAAGAAAAAGTTTACTAAGTCAAAAACCTAAAAAGGTAGTTTAGGTAAAATTTGAGGCAAGCCTGCTAAGTTGAAAACCTGAAAGGGTAGCTGAGGCAAAAGTTAGGGCAAAGAGGAAAAAAAAAGAATAGAGAAAAAGCTACTAAGTTCAAAAACCCAAAAACGGCAGCTCAGGCAAAAATTAGGGCAAGCTCCCGAATTCAAAAACCCAAAAGGGTGGCTTATGCAAAAATTAGATCATAAAAAAAAGAAAAAAATGAATGAACTCGCTAAGCTGAAAACACGAAAGGGTGACTTAGGCAAAAATTAGGGTTAAAAGAAAAAGACCTGAAGAAGTAAGAGACTGCCACCAAATCTCTAACTTAGCTCAATCCCAACGGATTGAGTCTCATTTGAGAAATGATGGTCGCAAGATGTGGGTCTCTAAGACCATCTGGTGGAACAAGTAGAAACTGTGGAAGAAGGCTAAATTGAAAAAGGTGAAGCCAACTGGACTAGGTCTATTCCATTATCTCAAGTAAAGGCATGATGGAAGATAATGTCACTCTACCACCTCTAGTGTGAATGCCTATCATAGAAATCAAAAAGGTAAAAAAATTGGTAAGATCAGACATCGATAGTGCCTCAATAATAGGTAGAATGATGCTCTTAAAACTCGATGAATGAACAAAAAGTGTGGCAAAGAATTCTTCATACAAGGGGCAAAGCTCTTGCTTGTTGAAGCAAAAGACATGATCATGAGAATCCCAAAAGGTCGTGCACTATTTGCAAAAAGGAATTCCGAGCTTCACATATGGAAGGAACTTCATATTGTGGAGACCACTGGATTTGAGCCGCTTCCTATCATCATCTTTCAGAAGCCTTAAGAGAGGCTAAAGAGTCCTGAGAGAGGCCTCATACATATTGAAAAGCATGAAGAGGCATCAAAAAAAGTGAAAGAAAGATCAAAAAATAAAGAGGAAGTGTTGAAAAGTGTAGAGAAAAGCACAAGGGAAGCAACACTAAATAGTGCAAGAAATAAAGTAGAAAAGGAAAGAGGAAGAGGAACCGTCGATAGGCATTGGAAGGACAATTGGCCGACAGTGGTAGGACAACAAGTCGACCGAAGATCCAAAAGTTCGCTGACGGTGGTTAGGGCAAAAAGCCCACCAACTTCCTTTTCTGTGTGTTTTTGGCTTTGGATCCACGTACCAACGGGCAATTTTGAGCGTGCAATTCTAGATTTTATAATGTTGTTCAGCATTGAATAAATGGTGATGTAGAAATAAGTTTGAACAAATTTGGATGTCAATTAGTCACAATATGCACACTTTAAGAAGTAGTGCACGAAGCTGAAAATAGAAAATTTTCACAAAAGTCTTTGATATTTGTTTATATAACTGATTACTTTGATTGTACATCATGAAAATTCAAAGCATTAAAGGCCATACATAAAAGCTAAATGGACAAAAGAAAGAAATCAACATGAAGAAAAATGAAGGCGACAATCCTCACTCATCACCATCATCATCATCATCAACAGAAAATGCAGCAACCTAGGCTTGAAGGTACTCAATCTCTCACTCCAAGTAAGCACTCTCCTGATGACTCATCTAAGCCAACTAAGGAGCATATAGTTAGAAAAACTATTAAAGTAGAAGTCATGCATACATGAAGCATAGAATATTGCTTTACCTAATACTGGTGAAACATCTACAAGACATACCTATAAGAAACAGCTTGCATTTGAAAGGCATGTTCTATGGAAGATCGTGGTATTTGCATTACATTGCATTTTTAGGACTAACAAATGTTTGAGGAATAATAGAAAACTTGAAGAATACATAGTCAAAAGACTTACCAAATTGGTATCATGAGGAATGAAAGGGATAGGCATGGTCGGATCCTCAGTGATTACATGGCTGTTGATCTGCTCGTTAACATCCCATGTGTGGACTACATTGCTAGCGTAGGCCCAGAGGTCACCAATCACATGACCAGCTAGAACAGCTGGAACACTTATAGAGGTTGGAGGCAAACGTGGCTACTCAATAGTAGTAACAAAAGAGGTAGACGTGCCAGTACCAGAGGAAGAAATGCTCGATCTCTTCCCATGACGGGCGGAAGAGCTACCAGTATAGTTGGAAAAGCCACGAGTAGCACTAGCAAGGGAATGGGAAACCTCATCATCAACAGGTCAACCTAGCCTAGTTTACAGCAATATGGCTTGATCACACTCAGCATAAGAAACTGCTACCAAGGGGAACTCGATCTTGCTTAAGTGAATCCCAATAATGTAGATGGTCACCTTTGGCTCCATAGCCAAGTTAATAGAATCTATCATCAAGATTGGCGGAGAAGACGGAATTTGAAGATGGTCTGGACCTCTGAACCAATCCTAGAATCGATCACCTAGATACCACATCATGCTGTCAATGCATGGAAGAAGAATACAGTAGTTGATGAATGGAGTGGCGACCTCATAGTAGCTAACTAGTTCTCAACGGGCCCCCATCACTAAGAACGAATATGTGAAGGATAGAAGTATGGTGAGTTTATGATATGAATAAGAATGAAATACTGACTGCAATGTCTTTTACCTTATCCTAGGTCATCAACTGGATGTAATCATGAAAGAAATCCAAGTCGTGAGATCTCTTGAGCACCACACGACATGCTGTCCACCTCTTCATCCGTGGGAAAGAAAATTCTTGACAACGAGGAAGTGAGGAAGGTAGTATGCCTAACTTATAGGCCCAAATCTATCATAAAACAAGACAAAGTTAGCAATGGAATTCGTATAGACAAAACATGAAAGTGTAAAAAGGAAAGAAATTACCTCAAGTAACAGAGTAAAATCGGTAATCATGACAACACCTCGACAAGCACAGTCTAAACCAAAGTGCAACTGGCCAGAAGTAGCATGACCCCAGTCGAAGGTCCTCACTCGGTCGAGATCCCAGAGGGTAGAAAGCAAAGTCAAGAAGGTAGTGTTCAATGAATTGGCAAAAAGCATGGAACCAAAGAAATACACGATGAAGCTTTATGCATACTGATCTACCTTAATTGAAGTTAGATCCGATCTTCTTTACCAATATTTGTATAATGCATTATATCCAATATTTATGTTGTGTTATTCTTCATTTGCATTCATATTTCATTTAGTTAATCAATCAACAAAACCCCCCTATTTATTCTATTGTTGCTATCGAATAATAAATTTAATTAGAAACAATCCTCGTGGGAATGATATCTTACTAATCGCTTTATTACTTGTGCAACTAGTATACTTGGTAGTTTTCAACGCATCAAGTTTTTGGTGCCGTTGCTGGGGATTTATTTTATAATCGATTTGTCATTTTGTTATTACTATTGATTCTTGATTTTTATTTTTGGTTGTTTGTGTTTAGGCTTTTATGTCCGAGGGAGAAGCGGACCAACGGCTTAAGCGAATTAAGCAGTTTCTCCAATCCTCGAATTTAAGACTAAGTCAATCAATTTCAACTCCACCTCTGAAATTTGGCCTTGCACGACATACTTCCCTTCTATATTCTTATAGTTCAATCAAATCTAAATTGGAAGTAATGGCGGTGCAAAACAAATAGACTCTTAAAGAGTTAGCGGCTCCAATTATTGATCAACAACCGCGATGCATAAATCCCAACCTTGAGGTAAAATTTGAGCTTAAATCTGAACTAATTCATCTCTTGCCTACATTTCATGGTTTTGCAGGAGAGGAACCTAACAAACACCTCAAAGAATTTCATGTGCTATGCTCAAATATGAAGCAAACTGTTGTTTTTGAGGAGCAAATAAAAATGAGAGCTTTCCCATTCTCATTAGCAGATTCGGCGAAAGAGTGGCTACACTATCTACCACTGGGTACCATCACCATGTGGAATGAGATAAGTAAAGTCTTTTTGGATAAATACTTTTCCACCTCGAAAGCTACAAACATTGGAAAAGACATTTGTGGCATTCGACAACACAATAGTGTATCACTTTATGAATATTGGGAGAGATTTAAAAGGTTATGTGCTAGATGTCCAGACCACCAAGTTAGTGATGGACTCATCCAATATTTCTATGAGGGCGTCCTGCCAATGGATAGGAGTATGATTGATGCTGCTAGTGGTAGAGCACTAGTTAATAAAACACCAGAAGCTGTAAGACATTTGATTGGAGACATGGCAGTGAACTCCCAACAATTCAGCAGCCAATTTGAGCCACCACTACCAAAGAAAGTAAATGAGGTAAGTACTCTGAACATTGAACAACAACTTTCTAAGCTTACCTCTCTTGTAAAAAAAAAATGGTTGTAAGAAATATGTAACAATCTTATGCATGTTGGATATGTTCTACCATGGAGCATCCAACCGACATGTGTCCAACCTTGCAAGAGGGTGAGACGGGACAAGCCAATGCCATGGGTGGATTTCCAAGATAACCAAGGCAAAGGTATAACCCTTTCTCTAATACTTACGATTCCGAATGGAGAGATCACCCCAATTTTAGTTATGGGAATCGTCAACCAATCACCCTAAATGCCATACCAAACCGGCCACTGGGTTTCAATTAACTAACAGTGCAGCAACCATTTCAAACGCAACCACCACCAGTATCCCAACCAACTCCACAAAACTCAGATATGTCTCTCTAGGATATTGTTAAAGCATTTGCCACTAACACAATGTAATTTCAATAGGAAACTAGGGCAAGTATCCAAAACCTGGAAAATCAAATGGGCTAACTGGCTACTAATATGAAAAAATTCTATGGTCAAGGCTCAGGAAAATTACCTTCTCAAATAGTGATCAATCGAAGAGAGAATGCTAGCGCGGTAACTTTGAGAAGTGGAAAGCAATTAGAGGTCCCACCAAAAAAGTCACAATCTAATAAAGGGGATGACACCACTTCCACCATGAACAAAACTCTTCTAAGGTAAATCTTAAAACTCCTATTCCTTCTTATGTTACTCCTCCACCTTTTCCTAGCAGATTTGCAAAATCAAAGAAAGAGGAATAAGAACAAGAAATCTTGGAGACTTCACAAGATCGGAGTAAATATACCACTTTTGGATGTTATGAAGCAAGTACCTCGTTATGCAAAATTTCTCAAGGAGTTATGCACCAACAAGAGAAAGTTAAAAGGAAATGATAAAGTAAGTGTGGGGGAAAATGTTTTAGCTATACTATAAAGAAAAATTCCTCCAAAGTGCAATGATCCATGTACATTTACCATTCCATGCACCATTGGTAATACCAAGTATGAAAGAGCTATGTTAGATTTAGGAGCATCTATTAATGCCATGCCATATTCTATTTATGCTTATTTGAATCTTGGACCCCTTTAAGAAACTGGTATTATCATTCAACTTGTTGATCGTTCTAATGCATATCCCAAGGGAGTTATGGAAGATATGCTTGTGTAGGTGAATCAATTGGTTTTCCCAGCAGACTTCTATGTTCTTGAAAAAGAGGATGAGACATCTCTTAATCCAACACCGATTCTTTTAGGAAGACCATTCTTGAAAACTACCCGAATCAAGATTGATGTTCATGATGGCACTCTCACCATGGAGTTTGATGGCGAGGTGATCCGTTTCAATATTTTTGAAGCAATGAGGTACCCTAGTGACTTGAATTCTGTTTTTTCAGTTGATGTTATTGATTCTTTGACACAATAACTTTTTGAGTTAACTCGCAAGGATGGATTGGAAGTAGCTGTTAGTGAGCACATTGGGACAAAAAATTTCAAAGAACTAAGAAGGTTGATACAAGTGTCTAAAAAAGTGGAGGAAGTTGTGGCAAGGTTAGATGAGACTATAGCTATAACCACAAAGAGGTATGATGTTTTGTACATTGAATTGCCTTTATCTAATAAGAAACTTCTTCCTTTTGTGATGAAAGCACCTACTTTAGAGCTTAAGCCTCTTCTAAATCATTTGAAGAATGTATTCTTGGGTGAGAATGATACTTTGCCGGTCATAATAGTAAAGGGCCTTGCACCACAACAAGAAGAGAAACTCATCTGAGTACTTAGAGATCATAAAACAGCTATTGGGTGGACAATTGTCAACATAAAAGGTATTAGCCCAGCCATATGCATGTACCGTATCTTGTTAGAAGAAGGATCCAAGCCCACTAGAGAAGCACACTGGAGGTGGAATTCTCTTATGATAGAAGTTGTCAAGAAAGAGATCCTTAAACTATTAGATGTGGGTGTGATTTATCCAATTTTAGATTGTAAATGGGTGAGCCCAGTTTAAGTTATTCCCAAGAAATCTGGTGTTAAAGTGGTTAGGAATGATAATAATGAGTCAGTTCCTACTCGTATCCAAACTGGGTGGCAAGTTTGTATTGATTATCGAAAGCTCAATTCAGTAACTCGTAAGGATCATTTTCCCTTACCATTCATTAATCAAATGCTTGAGAGGTTAGGAGGTCATTCTCACTACCGTTTTCTTGATGATTACTCGGGATATAATCAGATTGCCATTGCCCCTGAGGACCAAGAGAAAACTACATTCACATGCCCATTTGGTACATTTGCCTATCGATGTATGCCATTCGGTCTTTGCAATGCCCCTACCACTTTCCAAAGGTGTATGGTAAGTATTTTCTCTGATTATGTCAAGAACATCATTGAGGTATTTATGGATGATTTTAGTGTTTTTGGTTATTCTTTTGATAAATGTCTTGACAACCTTACCCTTATACTTTAAAGATGTATAGAAACTAACCTTGTTCTGAATTGGGAAAAATGTCATTTTGTGGTAGATCAGGGTATAGTTTGGGGACATGTTATTTCTGCTAAGGGTATAAAAGTTGATAAATCTAAGATAGACCTTATATGTTCCTTACCATCCCCCACAAGTGTGTGGGATATTCGTTCTATTTTTTAATCATGCAGGTTTCTACTGTAGGTTAATAATAGATTTTCCAAAGATAACATTGCCCCTATGCAGATTGCTACAGAATGATGTGACCTTTGAATTTGATGAGAAATGCAATAAGGCATTTGAGAAATTGAAGGAACTCTTGACTTCGGCTCCAGTGATCCAATCTCCAAATTGGGATCATTCATTCGAGATCATGTGCGATGCAAGTGGCTATGCTGTGGGTGCCATCTTGGGTCAACGAATTGGCGAAATTCCAAATGCCATTTACTATGCATCTTAGACTTTAAATGATGCCCAACTTAATTATTCTAGCATTGAGAAAGAGTTGCTAGCGGTTATTTTTGTTTTAGAAAAGTTTCGTTCTTATTTGATTGGTACTAAAGTAATCGTTTATTCTGATCATGCAGCCTTGAGGTACTTGCTCACAAAGAAAGATGCTAAACCAAGGCTTATCAGGTGGATACTCCTCTTACAATAATTTGACTTGCAGAGCAAAGATAAGAAGGGAAGTGAAAACTTAGTTGCAGACCATCTTCATCGCCTTGTCCATGATAAGGATGCACTGCCATTACAAGAAAGTTTTTCAGATGAACAATTACTATCTCTAAATGCAGTAGCCCCTTAGTATTTAGCTATTGTCAACTACTGAGTTACCAAGAAGCTACCACATGACTTGACTCAAGCTCAAAGAGAGAAGACCAAAAACATTGCCGAGCACTACATATGGGATGATTCATACTTATGGAAGTATTTTTCTGATCAAGTGATAAGAAGGTGTGTTTCTGAATCTGAATTTAATTCAATTTTAACCTTCCGTTATTCTTATGCAAGTGGAGGTCACTTTGGACCAAAAAGAATAGCCTTCAAAGTTCTTGATTGTGGATTTCTACTGGCCATCATTGTTCAAAGATGCATATCTCTTTTGCAAAGCTTGACCATTGTCAAAGGGCAGGTAATTTATGTGACCAAAATCAAATGCCACAAACCTCTATATTTCTCATTGAAATTTTTTATGTGTGGGGTATTGATTTCATGGGTCTTTTTCCTTCATCTTTTGGTAATGTTTTCATTATACTTGCTGTGGATTATGTTTCTAAATGGGTAAAAGAAAAGGCTACAAGAACTAATGATTCTAAAGTTGTTGTAGATTTTGTGAAATCTAAAATTTTTACAAGATTTGGAACACCAAGAGCCATAATTAGTGATAGAGGAACACACTGCTACAAGAGATCATTTGAAGCCTTACTTAAGAAATAAAACATCACTCACAGGGTGTCTACTGCATATCATCCACAAACTAGTGGTCAAGTTGAAGTTTCAAATCGAGAAATCAAGTCCATCCTTGAGAAGACAGTGAATCCAAACAGAAAAGATTGGAGTCTACGACTTGATGATGCACTATGGGCATACTAGACTCTTACAAGACACTTATTGGTATGTCTCCATATAGGTTAGTCTATGGTAAGCCTTGCCACCTTCCAGTAGAGTTGGAACACAAAGCATGGTGCGTAGTAAAGCTCTGTAACATGGAGATGGATGCTGCTGGTGAACAAAGGAAGCTTCAACTACAAGAATTGGAAGAACTTATAAATGATGCCTATGAGAACTCAAAAATTTACAAGGAGAGAACTAAGGCATTTCATGATAAGATGATCTCCTGGAAGAATTTTGAAGTAGGACAGAAAGTCCTTTTATTTCGTTCTTGTCTCAAGTTATTTCCAGGTAAATTACGTTCTCGATGGGTTGGATCCTTTGTTATTACTGATGTCTTTTCTCATGGCGCAGTGGAAATCAAGAGCTTAAAAACTGACAAAGTATTCAAGGTGAATGGACACAGGTTGAAGCCTTACAATGAAAATTCAGTGATGCAGGACATCAAGTAGGTACCTCTCTACGAACCAACTTAGCTTGATGGGTGAAGGCAGATAACGTCAGGCTGAGGACGCTAAACCAAGCACTTATTGGGAGGCAAACCAATATTTTTGAAAAACTAAAAAATAATAATAAAAAAAAGAAGAAAAGAAGGTAATAATGATCAATTTTTGTATCCCAAGGAGATTCCTCTCGTGGGCTTTATCCATCATAATTGATCAGGTTTTATCTCTCTTTGCCATCTGTCTCATTTGCTTTGTTGTTTGTTTTTTACTTCTGTTTGCTATTATGTTTATATTTCTTTTATGTGTCTTTATTTTATTTTATTTTATTTTGTCTAATTTGTTTATTCTGTGCTTTGCACTCATTTGTGCAACAGCTTGAGGAAACACCTAAACGGCAACTGAAGCCATTGCCTAAAGGTTTGAAGCGTACATATCTTGGAGAAGAGCAAACTCGAACGCATTATCAGTAATATCTTTCGTTTTCTCCTCTTTAATGGATATCAATATCTTTCTGTCAAACATTCGTAAATATTTCCCTTCACTTCCTCAAAATGCTATGTACAAAATTTATAAAGTACAGATGACTAGAATTTGGATGTTGATGCTCCTAAAAATGCCTGCAGATATCCGATGGTTTATCGAAGCTAAGGTAAGATTGTCTGGTGAGCCTAATATTAATCTTACAGTATACATGCCTAGTTTAGGGAACAGCTGCTACGCTAAGAGGTGAAGAGCAAAGAGGTTGCAAGTATGTTATAAATGTGCTAGATGGAATTGTAAAGAAAGTTGTCGGTCATTAGGTTTTGTGTCCAGTAATGGATATGATAAACTTTCTTTCATTAAGAATGGTCTAAGTAATGAGTCTCTAGATAATATTTTACTAACTCTTGAGTCACATTCTTATAGACTTATTCACCGTGAATTGCTTAATCTATGGACATAATTTCGTGATGAACTACAGCATTATAGTCTAGGGAATCTAACTAAAAAAAATCATGTTTGCCAGTTTATAAGAAAACTGGATGGGAAGCAAATCTCCGACTCATAAAAGGCGTTTCAGTCGTTACTGGACGTAAAACCAGAGGAATATGTGAGCCAAAATCACAACTACTTGTATATTTGAATATGTGTTATTATTGTTGAAATTTATTTTTCTTGTTTTGTTTGATTTGATTATTAGTGTTGTCTTTGTGTTGCTGTTGTTTGTTGATTTTGTTTATTTTAATTTTAGGTTTTCCTTTTTGACAAACCATATGACTACCCATGACATAAGCCCACGTGGGAGACAAGTGTGGAGGTTTTGTCAACCTCCGCCGAAAGCATATCTCAATTTTTCAAATCTTGGGACGATAAATATGCATTGAGCAACCCCCATCGAAATTATGTCCCCATGTGTCAAATCTGAGAGTATTACCTGTGCATCTGTCCATTCTCCATATTTTCAAATGTCATTATTATAACCTCTTTTGCCCTTGAAAAACAAAACACCTAACGTGCATTATTGTCTTACATAAAGTTAGGGTACATGTAGAAATGGAGAAAACACCAATTCGGTGATTCCGAAATATATGCATATTTTTTGGATCTCGATTTGGTAAAGATGAAGAGTTTATAGCAACAGCTCTTGATCTTGGCAGGTATTAGCTGAGAGGCATATTCATTTGGTTTATAGAGGGGGTAGCCTTGGGTTAATAGGGTGTGTGTCAACAGCTGCAACCTTAGGAGGGAGCCAAGTTCTCATCATTATCCCTAAACCATTAGCTGTATGACATATCATAGGTAACACAATGGGGGAAGAGTTACAGGTCTCAAGCATGCATGAGCGTATTGCACATATGCTTTTTAACTCTGACGCATTTATAGCTTTGCTCGGTGGTTATGGTACATTAGAGGAAATATTTCAAATAACATAGTGGGCATAGGTAAACATCCATTGAAAACCTATTGATTTGTTAAATGTCAATAATTTTTTTGATGGTTTGTTGTCTTTTCTTGGTCAAGCTGTAGAACAAAACTTCATCTCACAATTGGCAAGGTAAATCCTGGTTACAGCTTCAACTATAGAGGAGTTGATTGACAAACTACAAAAATTCGTCGATCCGCCTGATCTTGCTGGCATAGATTGGTTTGTGGAAGGCAGTAAAAGATGTAAACTGGATTTGACGCTCCACCTGTAATCTTTATCTGCTGGTTTGCTTCACTTTTGTTTGCTTTCTTTTTATTAGTTTATTTGAGATTTTTGAGGTTATTTCTTTTGAGATTTTTGAGGTTATTTCTTTTAGCTTTCACCCGGGATAATATTTTCTAATTTTGCCTCTTAGTGTGGTGGCTTAAAAAGTTAAAGTTCTCTTGAAACGCATTCTGGATCTCTTCAATCCGCAATGGTCGAGTAAGGAGGCTAACTTCTAAACTTTTTAGACCCATTCTAACTAACTTGTTTTTGTTTACTGACTATTGGTTTTTGTTATTTTATAAGTAAGTTTAGTTTATGTAATTTAGAGTTGTTATGCATGTTTTTTGTCTCTATTAGGTCCGATTAAAAAAAATTGTGGAAAAACTTGAGAATGGCAGAATATAGGGTTTTCTTTAACCCTTGAAACGCATTCTACCTAAATAAATTTGTAGTTTGTTTATTTATTGTTGTTTGAAGTGTCTTGTTTCTTGTTTGTTCATTCATAATAAAGGTATATAGGCTGGAAACCTTAAGTCTGCGAGCTACTGATCCTAAGGATTGTTGAAATATACAATCTTGACTCAGTCTAACAATGCCACATACCTCTTTTCTTGCATTTTGTGAGCCGATGATAAGGCAATGACTAAATTGATAATAACTCTTGGAAAATGATAAATGGTGCATAGATTTGTGTGCTTGAAATGTTTATTAGTTTTTGCTTTGCCTTTGATTCCTTGCACAACATTGAGCACTGGGTCATTATCACTGAGTTATTTGTTTACTTAGAGAAGGTTCATGCAATTTAAGTGTTTCTTTAGATTTCAATGAATTCTAGAACTTGTTTGATGGTGAAAGAGAAGAAGAAGAGATCTATACCCTTGAGTGTTCTTAAAAAGAATGAAACAACAAAGGTGAGGGTGTAGTCTTAAATGATCGAGTGTTCTAAATAAGCTTGGGGGTGTCACCTGGTGAATTGAAATTAATTTATATTATGGGGTTGAGCTCTACATAGTCTTAAATGATTTATGTGTTTGTATGTGATTTGAGCCAAATTATTATCCTTTATCGTACATTCACCCAAGCTAAATGTTATAAGCTTAATAAAGCCTTACCTGATCTTTAGTATTATGCTTGTCTACATTAGTGGAGAGTGACTTGAAAAGCAGGCCTATGGAGTTCATTTATGTGCACATCTTCACTATTAAATATGATTCATTTTTATGCATAAACTCATTTTGGTTACAAGTGATTAGGTGAGAATGGCTCTACACGCACACACGCTTGAGGAATGGAAGCAGAGCAAAACTAATGTTTGAGATGAAATTCTTGATCAAGTGCATAATTTTGAAGTTTTCCTTAGGTTATAATTAGGTAAAATCTTTAAGGCCTATTTGCAAGTTAAAGCATTTGTGTGTTTAAAATTTTTTTTTCTTTAACTCTGTTTAGATTTAGTTTTGTTTTCATATCGTTTTAGTTGCTCGAGGACTAGCAAAGTCTAAGTGTGGGGGAATTTGATAGGTATCTATTTAGATATTATTTTCATAACAATTCATCTATGTTTCTTTGCTATATTCCTTGGTATTTTTATGTTTTTGTGTTGTTTTAATGTTTGTAGAAGTTTTGGAGGTACTCGCACTAATTTGGAGTAAAACCCTTCATTTGCACCTCTACTAGTCAACCAACTTCTCGGATTTAATTGTATTGATATACAATGAAACATATGATGTGCTATATACCATTGCAAAGCTCTAACGGTCTATTTTCTAGAGAAATTTATAGTTCATGAATCCATTTAGTGTACCAAAAGTTATGATCAAAATAGTGTGAGAAGTGCCGAATTGTAATTATACAAATCACTATAGCATGTTATTAGTCAGGGCACTATAGTAGGTTACTGTAGTAGAGTATATAAACATATTTTAGGGTGTTTTTATTTTAAGAGAGAAGAAGGGGGAAGAACGAGTTAGAGGCTGTCTCTCTTGATTTTTCTCATCTCTTGGAGTTCCTGAAGGAGAAAGAGGGGCTTGGAAAGAGGAGGAACTACAATCCTAAGGAGATTCATCTACGAAGGAGATTTTCAAGGGATTTTGCTAAGTGTTTCCTTTCTTTTCATTTTATGGAATTTCTCTATGTTGTATTGTATTTATGACATGTTTGAACATGTGTAACTAAATCTGATTTGGTTGAGGGTGATTTCAAAGCCCTATATATGGTTTTTGTGAGTTGATTGTTTAAGAAATTGTTATCCAATTCTCTAATTGAAGTTGCTTGTATTTTCCCATATTCAATGCTTGTGATTGCTTGCTGATTTTATTTGGGTGGCCAACTAAATAGAATCTGGTTGTTGTCTATTGCGAGAGTAAAAATCTTGATCTGCAATTGTCTTGAATTTCTAATCGTTCGTAGCAAAATTGTGATCAGAGATTGCAATTAGAAAATATAACCTAAGTTAAATAATCCGAACTTAAGTGGTTATTGCTTAGATCAACCTATCTTTTTTATTGTAATGCTTCCATTGAATTAAATTTAGAGAGCTTGTTCCAGGTTGTTTAATGGATAGAGATTAAATAAAAAGTTTGTTTTATTTAACGACAAAGGAAAGATTGGGTTAACAAAGCTTGTTGTTATCTATAGTTGATAATTTCAATATCGTAATTGGATGACAATTCTACGGTTAATTAGCAAATTCATATCTTGTGGTAGATAATGATCCCTTAACCAAGTTTCTCTCATTGATTATTTCTCGCTCCATTTAACTCTGTGTTGTGTTATTCTTCATTTGCATTCATATTTCATTTAGTTAATCAATCAACACCCCCCCCCCCCCCCCCCCAATTTATTATGTTGTTGCTATCGAATAATAAATTTAATTATAAACAATCCTTATGGGAATGATATCTTACTCATCACTTTATTACTTATATGACTAGTATACTTGATAGTTTTGAACGCATCAACACAATTTTCAAGACACACTAAAATCCTCTCTTCTCTCTTTTGAAGACACACTTGAGAATTCAAGGAGTCTTTTATAGTTTAAAGTTTTTGTACTTGTTATATTGCTCTAAACTCAGAAAGGATGCATCTTGAGAGCAGTTCTCTCTTCTCCCTCTATTTTTCTTCTTTCTTTTTCTTGCTTAGAATTAAGCTCGTTTAGGTTTATTTTTTATTAGAATAATTATGTGTAGGATTTATTTTAATGCTTAGAAGCATGTTTAGGATTATTATGAATTGTTCTAATCCTTGTTTGTTTTGCAAGATGGATAAGTGTGTCGAGGTAAGTGTGCTTTCCTTTCTTTATTTAGAACCATGTTAAAAGTTTATTTTCTTTGCAAATGCTTAGAATCATGCTTACGAGCACATGCTTAGAATTATGCTTAAGAGCACAAATTAGAATCATGCTAGAAAGACTTTAAGTTGTTTTGAAGTATGCTATGAAATAGCGTACAATAGGCAAGAACTACCATGATTTCCTTTGATTGCTTGAGTTAGGCTAGAATAGCCTTTTTTTGCCATGTTTAATTGAATTAGGCTAGAATATGCCATGATTGCAATAATAACCATGATTAGGCTAGAAATGCCATGTCAAGGCAAGAATTACCATATTTAGAATTATCAATATCAATTGAATTGTACTAAAATAGCAATAGGTAGAATTACCATGATAAGAGCTATCAAATCTAGCTAGGAGTGTCATGATTCTAGATTATGGCTATGTATTGAGTTCCAGTTGATTGATTGACTGATTTTATAAATACCATGTTTAGAAAAATTATTAGAGTGATGCCATAACGTGATGTTGGACTCACATTGATGGTGAGGGACCATTACTTAGAACGAATAAATGATAAAATAAACGACATAAATGTATATGAAGAGGCTTGATAAGCATGGAATAGACTTACATATGATGGTGAGGAATTCCTTATTTATCAAATCCAGAATTGATTTCTTATTTAGTATATGATTTGCATGAATATGCTATATGTGGAATATTTTTATTTCATTGAATATTTGAAACGTATAGAAGTAAATTTACCTGTTGAAGAACAATTGTTGTAATCCTATCCCAATCCCCCATGTTTGAAAAGGAAATATAATCTATTCTTCTCTCTCTTTCTTTGTATGAATATATAACTATTGTTAATTGAATATCACCTTACATGCTTAAAGAAGAAAAAATTGGAAATGTGCATATAAAATGAATCACTTAGGTGGCCTGTATAACAGCTTAAGCTATTTTCATTTGATATACCCTAGTAGAGGCTAGATTTAGATCTAGGCAAGGCAATGACTCATCCTAACTTCTCGAACCTATCTCTGAAGGGATGAGGGTAGTTTAGGTCCTTAAGTGAGGGATCGGATTGGCCCCATTCATTCCCAATTGAATAATTAGGTTGCAACTCCATTCTTCAGACGTGCCCATGGCTTTTTTATGTTTTGTTAAGTGTTAAAAGAGACTTTGACACAGTGTCATGGTTGCAATTGCTTTGACGAGATGAAAGCCCTATTCACACATCGGTGACAAGCACTCAGCCATGGTAATAGCTTATTAACTCACAAGAAAAGTTGAGTAACGTCAATCAATGGAAATTTCAATTGGAATCATGTGGAAGAATTCTTACAGAGGCTAGAAGTAGTTTGTTGAAGAACAAGCTGAATGAAATAAAATTTGAATTAATTTTAAAGAGATGTTTGATATTTTTCAGGAGTTTGCAAGGATGATGGAAAGATCCCTAGTGAGTCCAAAAGTCAACAACATGACATGAACTCCCCAATGGAGAATCCTATGGATGCAAAATTTGAATAAATCAAAGAATAAAGATTGCTGAAGCCACGAAGAAATGAAAAGAGGAAATGAAAAGTCTAAAAGGATAACGAATTAAGAATTTTCCCTAGTGGACTAGAAGAAATCAAGAATAAAAGTAAGAATTCTAAGAAGAAAGGCATGAAACCCAGAAAATGTTAAGTCTAAAAAGATCAAAGAAGAATAAAGAGTACTCAGCCGAAAAAGCGAAAAGGTCTAAAGATCGCGATGTATTGCATGATAGATGTTTTCCCAGTGGGCATGCATTAGAAGAAACCCTAAGAAGTAGGTGCACTTAAGAGTGTTTTAAGCCCTTAAAATAGACACAAGCCTTAAAACGCGATGCACCTAAGAGTGTTTAAAAATCCTAAAAAATAGATGCATTTAAGAGTGTTTTAAATCACAAGCTCTAAGAAGAGGCGCACCGAAGAGTGTTTAAAAACCCTAGGAAGTAGGTACACTTAAGAGTGTTTTAAGCTCTTAGAATAGGTACAAGCCCTAAGAAAAGGTGCACCAAAAAGTGTTTAAATAGGTACACTTAAAGAGTGTTTTAAGCCCTTAGAAGAGGCGTATTGAAGAGTGCCAACAAATCCTAGAAAATAGGTGCACTTAAGACTGTTTCAGCTTAGCATCGTAAGGATGCATTCATGCATTAGAAGGATACATTTGTTCGTACTAGAAGAGTGCATTGCATGCATTAGAATGAAGCACTTTAGCCCTTAAGTGGGCGTATTAGGCCTTAAGTTGGCACACTTCTTCAGAAGAATTGAAGAGGAGAGTCGATATTGAGAAGTCTGACATAATGCAGATGGAGGTGAAGATGCCAAGATGAGAAGAGAGAAGACGAAGTAAGAGTACTTTGTTGATTTTTGTGTCTCACAAACTTCTCCAATATAGGGAGCAAGTTATATATACTGGATTTTTTAGGCTCAATGATGAAGTAAAGATGAATTTTTAGCAAAAAAAATTACTAATGTGGCCTTGGAAACAAAAAGAAGGAAAACAAGTAGAAATCGACCAAAGAGTTTGAAAACCGACATGTGAATTTGAAAATTCACAGAAATCAATCTTTTAGAAATTTGATGATGAGTCATATACCGTTGTAAAACTAGGAATGTCTAGATTTTAAAAAATTTTATGAATTGTGAATTGGAGTTGGACTTGAAGAGTTATATGCAATCAAACAGACAAAGGTTATAGGGGGACTGCACAAAAATTGAAGAAGTTAAGGGGTTTAGTGGGCGTCCACTAGCCGACAGTTGTAGGACAATTGGTTGGCTGTCCTACCATTGGTTAGTGATCCTCCCACAGTCAGTTGATAGTCCCACAACTGATTGGCCGTTCTCCCCCAGCTGGTCGGTTGTTCTCCTTTTAGTTTTGAAAAATTTGTTTGAAACCTTCCATTTTTTTATTTTTGCTTCCTTTTTCAATTTTAACCTTCAACTATATAAATTCTCCTTGGCTCACTTTTCAAGCCTACATTAAAATCTTCTCTTCTCTCTCTTGGAGGCACAGTTGAGAATTTAAGGAGTCTTTTCCAGTTGAATATTTTTTGAGGTGTTCTATTGCTTTAAACCCGAAAAAGGTACTTCTTGAGAGTAGTTCTCTCTTCTCCCTCCTATTTCTTGTTTATTCTTCTTACTTTAGAATAAGCATTTCTAAGTTTTATTTTGGTTAGAATGTGCATGTTTAGGATTTATTTTAATGTTTAGAAGCATGTTTAGGATTATTATGAATTGTTTTAATCCTCATTTGTTTTGCAAGATGGAAACACGTGTCAAGATAAGTCATCTTTTCCTCTTTTATTAGAAGCATGTTTAGGAGTTTATTTTCTTTGCAAATGCTTAGAATCATGCTTAAGATTATATATTTAGAATCATGCTAGGAAGAATTATAATTGTTTTGAAGCATGCTAAGAAATAGCATAGAATAAGGCTAGAATTACCTTGATTGAGTGAAATTGCCATGTTTATCTTGATTGATTGAATTATGCTAGAAAATGTCATGATTTATTGCAATTGCTTTGAATATGCTAGAATAGCAATGAATAGGTAGAATTATCATGATAAGAATTATCAAATCTATGTAGAATTGCCATGATTTTAGTTTAGGGCTTTGTTTATGATTTTAATTGAATTTGTATGAATATACTATGATTGAATGATGCCATAAAGTGGAGGTGGACTCACATTGATGGTGGAAGACAATCACTTAAAATGTATGAATATATGAGATGTATGCTTGTAGAGACTTGATAAGCATTGAATAGACTCACATATAGTAGTGAGGAATTCACTATTTGTCAGGTCTCGAAGTGAATGTTGATATTGAATATATATATATATATATATATATATATATATTTTGAATTGAATAAATGTGATATTTGAAGTGCTAGAAGTAGTTCATCTTCATTGAATAACAATTGATATAATCTTATCCCCAATCCTCTATGTTGGAAAAGGAATGTAATTCAATTATCCTCCCTCTTTCTTTGTATGAGTACACAACTGCTTTGGTTGAATATACCTCACATGAATAACAAAGATAAAATTGAAAAACGAACAATTTGAGTGGACTGTTTGACAATATAAGTTATTCTTATTTGGCAGAAAAAACGGTGATCCATATAGGTATAAGAGGACTTGACAGTTAAGCAGATACTGCTCGATATTGAGACTAAACTACCTAATCCAGGTAACTCGCACATCATGCTATTACTATTACTTTAGGTGTTGAGCCAATTTTCTTTGCGGTTACCCCTAGTATTTCATATTGTGTTGTGATTCTACGAAACCCGATCACTTCTAAACTATGCTCCGTTCTGGATTATCCTTCCTGTGAGAAAAGGATTTATGCTTCATGTATGCGTGCTCTATGCTTATGCTAAATGTGTATGTCTATTGGACTAGGCGATCATTGAGTGTATGGACTGACTCTAGGCCAGTTTGTTTTTCTTATAAGAGGATACTGAGGATGACTTAGCAATGCGTAGAGTGAGACTTTTGTTACTGTGGACTTGTGTAATGAATCTTCAAATGCTTAAAACAATTCTCCATTGACTAGTTAGTCTACCAACCTCAAGCACCATGCTTGTACATCCTATGTTATTTCTTTTGCTTTATTCGAGATGATTGAGATAATTCTATCTCCCTATCATTCTTACATGATTTTCAGGATCATTGAGGTAATTTTTTGCCCCTGCTTCTTATCACTTCTAAAGATGAATGCATGATTCTTTAGCACTGTCTTGGGGAATTCCTTTATCTCACCTTTACGGGCATTATTCCTCCTTCTTTGTGAATGTCCATATTAGACGAAATGGCTAACTTCTTCCATATATTTTGCTTATTCACTGTTGGTGGTAAAGTTGCCTTCTTTGATACCATCGATATGAACTGCTGGTTGATTCTTTTCTTCAACAAACCTAATATCCTCCAACAATAAGTTGAAATGCTAATTGTGAGTTATGCATCGGATTGATTCACATTTGAATTTTCCTATATGAGATCTCAACACAAAGCTCTATTCGCATAAAGCTTCTCTAAGTGATAAAAAGTTTCATCTTCATAGCTATTGTACTCAAATATTGAAGAAATCAAGAATGAAACTCATCTAGCAAAAAAGTGTCAAGCATGCAAACAACACAACCTTATCTATTGCCAAAAATCTATTTCTAATGAATATCATGATTTTATCAATGATCATCAAAAAAACACACAAAACATTAAAAGAACATTCTCAAACATTTCAAAACATCATTATTCTTTTTTTGGCTCAGTAATTTTTCCATTATTGATCAAGTCTTATATCTCATGTCAAAGGCAATGGCATTTCTCAGTAACATGGCCATTTTGTTGGTGGAAATCACAATATTCGTGATACTTATGGTTGGCTAGGCATGAGTTTTATGGAGGCTTTGGTATTAGCGGGAACAACACAAATTGGGCATGGAGCTCCTTAACCGCTTTGGGTAGGGGTCATCCCAATTGATTGAACTTCCGTGGTTGATTCACAACATGCACTTCTACATCCTTATCGTCTAACTTATTGGATTGGTCATACTGTCCTTGATTTCTTTGAAGGTAGTAGTTGTCATTGTTCTTCAACATGACCTCTAAATCTTTAATTTGAATGCCTGACTCATACAAGTCTTCAAATTTTTTAATAGGAAAGCCTGTAAACCTGTCTCCAATGAAAGAATGGGCTCAGTCGATCACTATTCGAACTTGTCGGCCTCTTGGTCATCTTCGTAGCTTTGGCTGTCCAACAAACCAAGTATTCTGAAAAAGTTTCAGTGGGTTTTGGTGAGTCATCTCCAAAGCCATCAAGGTTAACCCCAGTTGGGTATTATGGCAATACTACGCTACAACTACTCAGACAGCTCTTCCTACTATCTGAAATATTTCAAATTATACTCCTTCATCAAAGGAGTGGTGATCATGACAGTAGCATACTATCTGAAATATGTCTTCAGATTGCCCTCTTTATTGAGCTTAGGAAGATCTGGCATACAAAACTTTAGGTGTAAGTCACTGTCTCCAATTAGTAAGATGTCATCTAGGTTTTTGACCCCTTTTAGCCTTTTTTTCTTCAAGAGAGATTGGACCTTCTCCATGTCTTTATCCAATTATTTGATCGATTCGGGTTCATCTTGGATAGCTAGGCTTTTCCCCTTATCTCTACCTTGGCTAGTCTCGCCCTCATCACCATTATGTCCATCTAGAGGTGGCTAATTTGCTTGGTTGGGCCTATTTTGCATAGCTTCTACAAGTTGGGTTATCTGTTGTTGGATTGCAATGATGTCAGCCCGCATTTGTGTCACCTTAGTGTTATTGTTTGGTGTAGCCATGTCAACATTCGGTTTTTCTTGACTTGCTAAAGAACCACCTTGTCTAACCCAAGCTATGATGGTTGCAAAACAAAGGTATGAATGCCATGAATGCAAATGCAAGTGTGCATGATGCAATACATGCTCATTTAAGGCATAGACAAACTTTCGACAGTCTAACCTTATTCCTCCCACACATGTGAGGTTAAGTTTCTTTTCTAGGATATTTGGTCTCATTCCCAAGTCATCATCATAAGATGTGGGAATGCGAGATTCTCTCTCCTAATTCTAGCATTCAAATTGATGTTTAATTCTTCATGATTATCATAACAAGACTCTAAATGTCATGATAACCTTAACTCATGGCACATGCCTCCATTTTGTTTTCATGGGTGATTTGACATATGGCATTCGCTCATAGTTCTATAAGATTGAGTTAATGTTATTCTAATCATGTAAAATTTAAATCCATGGATATGCATTTCAACATGGGTTTTGAATTTTTATCATATTGAAAATTTTTAGATTCATTTACACAGGCTTGGGTCTCAAAGGTCCAATGGACCCTTAGTTTGGGCTCTTTCACGCGGGAGATGCCCCGTTAGGCTGATCTCTTTTTATACCAATTCAATAGTACGTGCTCAAAGGTGGTGACACCAACATGGGTCATCTAAAGGTCAAATGGAGCCAAAGACTTCTCATACCAATGCCACACGGCTAGTTTAGGCAATCTGTGCTCATTGTGTGTAAATGTATAGTGATGCAAGGACTCAAAATAACAAAGCAAGCTATTAAGATTTGGTATCTTAATCAAAATCAACTTCTCATATCCCCAATGGAGTCACCACTCTGAATGGGGCTTTCCTCCTGCCAGAGAGTTTACGATTATGACACAGTGTCGAATATTTTTTTGAGACTTAATGGAATAAAAAGCCATGGGCATGCATAGAGATTAGAGGAGTCGCCACTCAATTTTCTATTGGGAAAACAGATGATGGCATTCCAATCCCTTACTTTGAAACCTAAATTACCCTCATCTCTTTAGAGATGGCATTAGGAAGTTAGCTACGAGCCTTCGACCTGCCTGTATATAAATCTGGCCTCCATTAAGGTATACTAAATAAAAATAGCTAGGCTTTGTTAAACAATCCACTTAGGTTGTCGTTGTATCTTCTCAAAGACATATGAGGTGATTCAATCAAAACAATTGCATATGTAAGCATTGGATTTTTTAGGCTGGAGAATAAAGTGAAGATGAATGTCGAGCAGAGAAAATGACCAAAATTTCCTTGAGAGTCAAGAAGAGAAGGGTGAAAAAAAGTTGGTGAAGAGTTTGGAAAACTAACACATGATTTTGAAAAATCACATAAATTAATTCAAGGAGAATCTGGTGATGAATCATATCCCGTTGCAAAGTTACGGATGTTTAGTTTTCGTAGAAATTTATAAATCACAAATCGGAGTTGAATTCCAAAAGTTATGTGTGCGATCGAAGGAGCAAAGGTTCAAAGGGACTACATCAAATGATGATAAAAAGGAAAAAGCTGAAAGGAGATTAGTCAGCCGACCATTAGACAATCGATCGGCTATCTAAGACAGCCACCCGGCCATCTGACAGCCGCCCAGGTATTGGCCAATGGCCGCATGGCCATCTGACAAGCACACATTCATACATATTCATTTAATCATTCATTCGAAGTGATGGTCCCTCACCATCAATGTGAGCCCACCACCACTTTATGACATCATATCATCAAGCTGTAATCATATTATATTCATACATGCATTCATAACAAATCAATTAAAATTATAATTAAAGCTATAAACTAAAATCATGGCAATTCTACCTAGATTTGATAATTCTATCATGGCATTCTACCTAGCATGGCAATTTTAGCCTTTTCATAGCAATTCTAGCATTTGATTATAACAATCCTAAATGTGGCAATTTTGGCCTAATTACATCAATCATGGCATTTCTAGCCTAATTCTATGCTATTTCCTAACATGCTTCAAAGAAACTCGTCATAAGTTTGATTCCTAACATGATTCTAATCATGTGCTCTCAAGCATGATTCTAAAAATGTGTTCTTAAGCATGATTCTAAGCATTTGCAAAGAAAATAAACTCTTAGCATGATTCTAAATAAGGAAGGAAAACATGACTTACCTTGACAAGGATTTCCAACTTGCAAGACAAATAAAGGGTTAAACAATTCTATAAAACCCTAGTCATGCCTCTAAACATTAAATTAAAATCCAAACATGCTTATCCTAAGCATAAACAAACCTAAACATGTTTATTCTAAAGCAAGAAAATTAAATAAGAAAAGAGGAGGAAGAAGAGAGAACTGCTTTGAAGACATACTCTTTCCGGGTTTAGAGAAATAAGAATGCCTCAAAAAATATTTAAACTAGAAAGACTCCTTAAATTCTCAAGTGTGTCTTAGAGAGGGAGGGAAGAGATTTTGGGATGGGAGTGGAAGTGAGGAGGAGGGAGGTTTTTATAGATGAAGGTACAGGTTGAAAAAGGAAGCAATGAAATCAAAATGGAAGGTTCCTAATGAAAATTTCCAAAATTAAGGGGGGAAGTGTGACCAGCTATGGGAGGACTGCCATTTGGTGGTAGGACAGGTAGCTAGTTGTGGGAGGACCATCGACCGATGGTGGCCCACTAATCTCCTTTGTTTTTTTAATTTGTAATGCAGTCCTTTTTGACCTTCGTCTGTTCGATCGTGCGTAACTCTTTGAATTCAACCCTTATTTGCAATCCATAAAATTATGTGAAAACTAGACATCTATGGCTTCACAACTGTATATGACTCATTATCAAATTCCTTCTACATTAATTTATGTGATTTTTCACATTCATTTGTTGGTTTTCAAAGCCTTTGGTTAGTTTTTCCTTAGCTCACTCATCTTTGCTTCGAAGGCCATTTCAGTCATTTCCATTGCTAATCATTTATCTTTGTTTCATCACAGAGCCTCAAAAATCCAGTGTCTACATGATCCTCTTTTAAAGATAAGTCTCCAAAACCATTTTACTTATTTTATTAATTACACAAGCATGAAATTCTTTTGGATTTTATTGAAAACATATGATCATCCTCTATCGTGTGATAATTAGCAAGGCATGCACATTACAGCATGTGATAATTTTTAGTTACACTTAGAATGTATGTCAAATACACAAATAAGCATTTTTTGTATGAAAAGCATGTTGGCCTTTATGTCCTATGTTATAGGTATCAATTGTTCTAGGTTCTAATAAAAAAAAAAAGTTGCTAGATCTGACATATTTTACATATGTTAAAAAAAAAATCTATCATATGTCCATTTTGTCATACAACACATAGGTTTATGATATTCTTACACATAGTTTATGATGTCATGTAACTTCATAAATCATTCTGTATCATGTCCTTTGATGTTACTTAGCATGCAATTATATTTTATTTTATAATTCCACACCATGCATGGATTTTGTGACCTGTGTTCTAGCCAACATGATATCATATATTCTACAATTTCACATGAAGGCACTTAGAATTTGTTTGATAATCTTTTTTGTATTTACAAGTAATATGTTTATTTCATACATACTACAAACATCGACCACCTTATGCTTTTACGCAAACAAAGTTATTTAATAGTTTTGCATTTGTATGTCCAAGTCATTTAGCATGCAATAGAACACTCATGTCTTTTTTGCAAATAATGAAATATGTGTATTTTGAAATCATATTTATATATCATATTAGTCTTCATATGCTTTGTTATATAATTTCTTCCTAAAATGCATCACCCCTATCTTTTCTCAACTGCGCAAGATTCAATACAAGGCTTGCCCTTCTTTCTACTTATACTGTGATCCTTTATTATGTATGTTTCCTTTTAACTTAACATGATTTTTAACCTACCATGTTTTATGATGACACTTCTATTACATGATAATTTTATGTTATTTCTTCTAATACATTCATACATGTTTATCCATCGAATTTTGTGATGGTACCATCTTCCACAATTTCATTCTATTTTGCATAAAACATACATACGTGACATGTATCTGCATCTTGCCATATAAATTTATTTATGCGAATGTTTTGTTACGATTCTATTAAGACACTTCTACATCATTAGCATGCATTTTGAAATTTATACTTAGTTTTTAAGAAGTATATTTGACTAACTTATAATCTATTCTATTTGATGATAGGAAATTCCATCTCTGAACAAGATGGTAAAACAATAAACTACAAAAGATTTATTCCAATTCTGATCCACAAAAGAAGGATGTGTCATGAAGGGATAGTTACAACAACCAGTTTACCATCCTAGACACAAGTGTGACCAATTGTGTCATGGACACACTTCACTCATGACAATTCAATCCTTTGTGATAGAACTAGAAAACTTTATCCAAAATGATCCTAAATCCCAAAGGAATTAGTTCCAAAAGAATTCCAAATCTAGAAAACCTGTTAGACTTCACCCAAGATGCATCTGAGTTCTAGAAGAATCAGTTCCAAAAGAATTCCAAATCTAGAAACATTTTCTAGAGTAATCCCGAACCCTAAAGAATCCCAAATTTAAAAATGTTTTAATTCCTAGTGACCAGAAGACTACTTTGGGTTTCATATTTATTCTAAGCAATTGACTTCAAAAAAGGTTCAAAACCTTTCAAGAGATTATCCGCAAACTACAAAGATAGAATCAAGAGCAACTACAGATTTATCATGTCCTTCCTACTTCAAAAAAACGATTCCACAAAAAATACAGAAAGCTAACTTTGCAAAAATCAGTCCACAATAAATTGACCCAACAAAGAACATGATCTGGTTGGATGTTTATCAAACTATAATTTGGCAATACTTTTTAGAGAATCCAGAATCCATCTGCATAAAAGAAATACTGCAACATAATATAATCTCCACAGCACAATTTAGAATTCATATTCTTGTTTGATTAGATGGGTTATAGTTATCAAGCCCAAATCGTTACAATAGAAATCCTAATACAAGTTTTAGCAGAATATAGGCCAGAAAGCTACACATTTGAGTCTAAAACTAATAGAACATTCTTGGGAAACTTTCATTGATGAAGATATGGAAGCTCTAAACACATATCATCAAAGAAAGATGCCGAGGGTTGCAATCAAATAACAAGATTCAAAAACAGTGCAAAAAGATCTGTTAGGTCTATACAATAAGATTTTTCTATGGGATTGGGCTAGCTAGCACTAGATAATTCCAGCAAACCAAACCTTGCCAAAGCAAAAAGCCATCTTGCAAATGCAGAATTCTGTGATGAATATGCAACCACTGGGATTGAATTTTCCTTCAAAATGCAAATTTTGACACTGCCGAAATGGAAAAGGAAATGTGATTATAGCAAGTTCTACAAGAAAGGGAGCATGAAGAGAAAAAAAAACTAACTCAATTCATCCCTCTTTTGCCTTTCTATTGTGGTCTATAACATTATCAAAAATTAATCCAAGGAGCACTCAACTAATTGTCAACCTAAGCCATCTTGCCTTTCTCACACAATAGATCACGAATCCTCTAGTTGAATTATCTACATACGCTTTTAGAAAGAACCAAATTGCAGCCTAAGTACCAAGATTCAGATATTCAGAGAAGTCACTGGTATGCTTACCAAAAATAAGCCGAGCTGAACAAAGTCAAACTGTTGACAAAAACTTGTAATTTTTTGTTGGGACTTGAATAACATTAGAATTAGTGTTAAAGGCCAAATTACATCACAAAGCTCTAGGATGATCCTAGTCAACAAGAAGAAATAACTATAGTGGGAAGGAATCAAAATGAGACCAGTGAAGACTTTTAATCATCAAAGCCATCAATGTTGGCGTCATCTATTAACTATGTAATACCAGTAGTCGAGGACAGAGCTTACAATAGAGTAGTAGAAGTAGGAAGCGGAACCTAAAATATACAACAAGCCTATGAGAAGACAGGTTTCACAGAACTTGTAGCTTCAATCTTGGGAGTTGTTAGACCAGTAGAAAATGACTTGCTTCTTTTAACTTCAAGTTCCTCTAAAAGAGTGTCCTTTTTTTGCCTAGCAGTCACAACTTCCTCAATGGCATCAAGGCTCCTAATGTTAGAGTAGATATCATAGATCCCATCAACAACTCCTTCTTCTCCTCTTTAAGCATATTACCTTGATTAGCACTTCCATGACTCTACAAACACACAACACAACACAATTGACAAACAACCAGAAAATAGAAACAAAACACTTGAGCTACCACATTTCTCCTCTCAACCTCAAAAGAAGTAATCAATCCTTTCAAAGCAAGAAATATCCTAGGAGAGCCATCAACTCTTTTAGCACCAGGGATTTTCACAAAAGGAGATCTTACCAAGCTTGCTTTACAAATACTATTATACTCAGCATAATAGACACATTTCTTATCAACGCCAGCAATCTAAATAAGCAAATTTGTCATCCCTTCAAACAACTTCAAATCAAGACGAATGAACCTACAAACAATAGAAAGACAAATAGAATTAAAGGCTCAAGGTACATGCATAACTGAATCTAGAACCATGGGGAAGAACCTCATATTAATATTCCTGAGTCTAAAGCCATTTCAGTAACTTTATAGGTGAAGTATTTTTGTTATATTCTACAACATCACAACAACTCTGTTCTCTATCAACAGAAATATGTTCAAAAGCTTCTTCAATAATAGTAGATTTTTTATATGTTATCAACAACCAATTTAAATCCTTAAAGAGGATAGATACTTAGACTATAAAAGCAATCATGCTTGGATATTGCTATCACAATCAATAAAGGCCTGGAGGTGATAACTCTAGTTACAAATACCCCCTTATTCACAATTATGATCTTCCATTCTTGCCAAGAGTGGCATGATACTTAGCTAATTGTAGTGAAATGACTAGAGTTCTCTTCAAAAAACTAGACCTCAATGTAAGGAAAGCACTTTGGAGAAGAATATCCACAGCCTTGATAAATAAAAAAAAAAAATCTCTTCATTCAGAACTAAAGATTGCCAATCTTAGTAATAAAAAGAAAGACAAATTCAACAACCAACCAGAATCATTACTTGACGTAATAACTTAGCAGAAAAAGAAGTACTTAAGTAGAAGCCTTTACAAGCAAAAGTAATCTCCAAAGATCTGTTACTTTGCTCCACTTCTTGACAACATAATAGCCTAATCTTAAGCATCTTGCACTTCCAATAGAACTGACCGTATAGTCACTTATTATCCCTTTATCATGAAGGCATATTATTCCAATCCATAGAAAAACTAAGGATACAAGAGTCAATAGTAGATGAACACAATCCAATAGAGAAAGTTTTCCTCTAGCTAATTTGAAGCCATTTCATAATTTACAATGTTTCCTTTAGAATTATCTTTATGAATATTCAACAAAAGATTGGCATCCAAAATTCCACAATCAGCAATCATTTTGAAAGGAGAAAGGGGATTTATAAGTTTAAATCTTCATTGAAGCTTTCCATGGCCTATTGAGATGTGATTGAAAAAGTGGAGAAATTATTCTAAACCCATAGAACATTTCTAAGCCTATACACATGCATACGTACATGCATGCATTCATTCTTACATTTATAAACACTTATATAATACACACATACGCATGCACGCACGCACAAGTGTATTCACACTCATACGTATTCATGCATACATTAGCTACATCTCCAAACTTTACAAACCCGAGGGTTGTTGATGTGAAAAATCAAAAGCAAAACAAGAAAAATCATGAGAAAGAAACTAGCTGATTTTAGATACTAATAAGTTCCTTCTTACAAATGGAAGCAAGCAAGAGCTATTGGCAGCTCAAAAGGTCAGAATAATGTATCATCAAGAAATCTTATAAAAGGGCATATGGGGACTTCTTTACTGATCTAGAAGCAATTTGACTCCCTCATTGCTTTCCTTCTACAAAGGTAGTTTTGCATCTTTTAGTTAGGTCACACTATCATTGCTTACTCGTCAAGCTATGGAGGAACTATTCAGAGCACTTCTCCTTGTTTTAGAAGGAAACATCCGTACAATGTAAAAGCTACAAGCTAGAAAGATGTTATGTATTCGACCAAACCATAAAAGAAACATTTGGGGGTTTCTTGCCCAATCTAATCTTGAAAGCTCAATGCTAGTGAATCAGCCATTCATTCCGCATAAACATTTCTGACCAATAGTATGATTTGGAAGCATCCTCTGTGGATGAATCTACATTAACTAGAAAGACACCATATCATTTGCCTAAACAAGTCATAAAAGAAACAAATGAGGGCTTTACCATATGTTTAAGACCTCAACAAATTTATCTCATCATCTTGGGAACCATTATCATACAAGGCTTCCCATCCTCAAATATGATCACTGAAAGTGAACAATATTGACAAATAAATCTCAAACAGAATCAATTCCAAAGTTGTCTTCATCAATTGCCTCATCCTTATCCCAGCAATAAGTGTTTCTGGTCCATATCTCTAACCACTACTCTTCCATGGAAACAGGTTTATATCTCTGAACAGTTTTCTTTTATAGAAATAGCTTCATGTCTCTAACTTGTTATTTTTAATGGAAGTAGCTTTATGTCTCTAATCAAATTTCTTCCATAGAAATGGCGCTATGTCTTTGACCAGCTTTCTTCCATAGAAACAGCTTTATATTTCTGAATAACTTCTTCCCACGGCAACAGATTCGCACTTATGATTTGTTTCTGAACATGGTATCAGATGTGACTACCCTTTTAAAGAAGTAGCTAGCATGCTAATTTTTCCAAGATATCACATCATTTTTATTGATCAAGATATGACATAAACATTTAGGAGGCTTATTTCTCATTTTGATTTGCTAATCAAATTATGGAAAAGACACTTAGGGCCTCCCATCTGATTGAGGATCTATTATCTATAATGACACAAAAATTCCTTTAATCAATTGGAGGCCCAACTCTACCAACTTGAAGATCATTGTTTTATTTCATCTTTGGTCAATAAAAAAGTTTATGAAGGACTGCTTCGTCAACACAAATAGTCTTGCACTTTTGGAAGAAAACACGTCGCTTTATCACCAAAGTCAATTTGTTTTTCAAGATTCTAATCATCAGTACTAAGGCTTCCATCAACTCGGTGTCTCCATGAAACTAGAAAAAAATAGAAGATTGGAATTTAGATCGGTTATCAATTTCTCAACCTTGTTGAGTTCATCCTTAGAAGAAGAAACTCTCTTTTAATGTTTCTCCACAAATTATTATTAGAGTTGTACATTTCCTTCCTTACCAGAAGTAACATCAAGATTATCACCATTGCCTTGCTATAAATTTATTAGAAAGGGACTACCAACCAAGCAAAGATCTAGAACGGTTACAAAACATGAGCACAACATGATAATCTCCTCATTAAATTCTATAAAAAGAAATCGGTTCAGCAAGGGATAGAACACCATGATGATCAATATCAGATAGACAAGTTAGATTTAATAAAGTTTCTTTAATGTTCTGCATGAAAGAATTAGTGGTCTCAAACACATGATCATGAAAGAAAGAGTCCATTCCTCTATAACCAAAAATCAGGGGGCTCAAAGACATGATCACGAAGGGGAAAACTGCAGGTCGAAACCCTAATGTATATATAAGGGGAAAAAAATTACTTTCACAGGTTAGCAAGATGAAGCCCTAATTTTAAGAAGCCAATGGAACCCTAGGAGAGGAAAGACCAACAATGCAAGAGGTCACAACAAGAAAAGAAGAATAAAGAAGAAAAAAAGCATACAGAGGAGCTTACTTGAATGCATAGGAGGAATGACGCTGAAAATTGAGTTGAAGCCAAAACTTTTACGTACAATAGAACCAAGTAGATTTAAACTAGCTTGAAAGATGAGGCATTGAAGAAAAATTGAGCCAAAGAGCAAAAATAAAGGCAAATTTGAATTTAAAATCAAGTAGGAGAAGGAGAGTAAGAAGCTTTCTATCATTAGGAGACTTACAAGCGAAGTAGACTAGGCCAAGACAGCAAAGCTGGTGTGCTACCAACACACAAGCTTCACAAGCCCAAAATCAACCAAAAGCAGGCTCCAAACAGGAGAAAAGCTACAACAATGATAAAGCCCAAAGCCTAGGAGGAAACATGGCAAAAATATATATGCAATTACGTAGCACATTTTGGCATCCTGCATGGCCCACCCAATTAGGGAGTCTAATATTGATGCTCGCAAATTCATAAGCCCAAAAGGCTAAAGAATAAGGCTAAAAACAAGCCCACACAAGCTATATAAGCCCATGCAAAAGCCTCCATTAGGCTAACAACATGCCACATGCCACATGCAACATGCCATGCCATATGCATGATGCCATGCAATCCATGGAACTATAAACATAAAAAAGCCTTCATCATGAAATATGATAAGCCCAAATAAACATTCTAGGCGCATCATGCAATTGGGCTAAATCCTCATGCTACTCATGGTATTTTGGAGCTTAGGCTCAATACAATGGAGTATGTCCTCCTACACTCTTTGGAGCTGAGGCACCAAAGACATTACTATTCAGGCCAAGTAGACCCAAGCCACCCATAGGGCTTTAGATCGGTTGTGGTTTGGTTGGCACAAACAAAGGAACAAAGGCCCATCTTTAGCTAAATTTGTTAAAGCCAAAGCCCACTTAGGGGGTAGTTTGGTCAAATAATAAATTAAAGCTCAACAAGGGCATGGTGGTAAATTAAAGCTGATCGGATTAGTGTCCTTCTTCATGCATTATCTATAATTATTATCATCATTTGCATTATGTATTTTAGTAATATAAAATATTAGATAAATTACTTCCATCACCATCTCATACATTATCTATATTGATTATTTTATCCTAGCCTTATCTCATATATTATCACTTAGATTATTTTAACCATAGCTTTATCTCATGCATTAGATAAATAGAATATTATGTATCATTATCATTATCTTAGATAAATTAGAACTACTTACAAACACTCATTCATCCTACTATAAAAAGCTATCACCATATCATTTGCAAGCATATAGAATTAAACACAAGCCCTCTTTACAAGAACCAAATACCATCCAACGTCTGGTTTATAAGTCAATTTGTAGTCATTTCTTCCAACTTGGGACACAGCCTAAACACATTACTTTTCATCCAAATCACACATTTAATATCTTTAGACCTAAACACTATCATCCATGCATATATAATCAGTCTAGAATTCAGGTTGAGGTTAGCACAGTAAAGTAGCATTATTCCTTCTTATATCATCCAAAATCATTCCAATAGTCAATCAGTTACGCATTCCTCAGATCCTCACACATGTCTGAATCCACTTCAAATCCAGCCTTAGTTACAAACATGCATTAGCTCAAGTCAGGCCTTAAGCATACACATTCATCCGTCATTGGGCCAATCACGTAATTTATCATTGCTTTCTTTCTTCGTTTGCTCCCACCACTAAGTGCTCCTAGATTCTCGACTTGTTCTATTTCAGAGTTTCCATCAAGTACTCGTAACATAGGGCTTCCTAATTGGATAACCTATTTTAAGGCAACATGGATTAGGTCCTCAAACTCAGGCAACGGTCTCTCAATGGCAAAATAGGTATTTGTCCTTTCCTCCTTGTAATTGCTCATTTCAGTTGAGGATAGAATTGTCATTGTATTGCTATTATAAAAAGACACTTCAACACATGGTCTACTATTATCTAAATTGTAAATTGTCTTTTTTAGTTTATTTAGTATAGAATTTATAAATTAAAAATTAAAACTTTGTACAACTAAACCTCGATATACTATTGCTGGGATTATGAAAAATTATTATTTTATCAAATTTATTTATTATTGATAAATAAATAATTTATTAATTTATCGATAAAGAAATAATTATTAATTTAAGAAAATTTTTACATTTCAATTATTTGCAATGTATTATTCTTTTATAAAGATTCATGTATGTGTTATAAATAAAAATACAATGAATCAATATGGTCGTCAAATTACATAAAGTCAATTATGCTGCATGATATAGAAAGGCAATTGATGTTGAGCCCATTTTGATTTATCCTAGTGAAAAATTATGCAATGATGGAATCACCTACTAATAAAGAAATTATTAAAAAAAGTTATAGACATGCCAACTAATTGTGATAATAATCCAAATGGTGATCATGTTCCAAATAATAGTTTTGTCTTAGCAAATATTGTTAAAGGGAGGTCATTCAAGCAATTGTCATCTTAAATAATTTTTTGTTAAAATATGAAAAACATGCAACAAGTATGGTGCCTGCTTTGCAAAAAATTAAGAATGAGGTTAGGTTTAGTTTAGATAGAAAGAAAAAACAAAAAGCTTTTAGATGTATATATCGAAACAAGCACAATTGAAAAACTAGAAGTTTTAAGGAATAATCACCTAAATAGTATGAATCTATGTGTTATTTATGCTAATGTATTTGATCAGTGATTAATTTATATTTTCTTTAGATCTAAAGAATTTAAGAAAATTATTATCTTATACATTTAGCTGAATTTATTAATTTAATACATTAGTCCGAGTTAACCGAATTTATTCAATTGTGGGAAAATTAAAAAATGGCCCAAATTAAAGGGCTTGTTAGAAAAATAACCCACTCCCCAAAAATTTTCATGCCATAACCCTTTTCCTTAGGAAATGACCTACTTGCCCTCTACAGTTTAATTAATCAAAACCCTCTTATATCCATATCCCCTTTCCCTCCTTACACTTGCCTAACCTACATAACTGTCTGCTGCACTTGAAACCGTTTAAAAGTCGTTCATCTTAACATTCATTCCTTTTGCATTTCAGTTATTTTCTAAAACTGAAAATATAGAAATGAAAATTTTGAGTTTAGGGAAGTGCAACTATAGACACTAAATTTTTTAGGCTCAATGAAGGAATGAAGATGAATGTCGAGCAAAAAAATGATCGAAATGCCCTTGAAGATCAAGAAGAGAAGGGTGAGAAGAAGTTGGTGAAGAGTCTTAAAAACTAACACATAACTTTGAAAAATCATAGAAATTAATCCAGGAGGAATCTAATGATGAATCATTTATTGTTGCAAAGCTATGGATGTCTAGTTTTCGTCAAAATTTACAAATCGCAAATCGAAGTTGAAATCGAGAAGTTAGGCATGATCGAAGAGACAAACGTTGAAGGGGCTACATTGAAAGAAGACAAAAAAGGAAAGGGCTGAATGGAAATTGATCGGTCAACCACCAGCAGCCGCCCAACTGTCCAAGATAGCCGCCCGGCCATCTGACAACTATTTGGCTATTGGCCAATGGCTGGCTGGCCATCCATCAGATGGCCGCCCGACTATCTGGAGATAGCCACCTAGCCCTCGTTGGTTTATTTCTAAACATTTGCCTTCAAATTTTCCTTTTTCATCTTCACCCGTCTCCTATATAAACTCTACTCTTCTCACTTTGCAAAGCACATCGATTTTTGAATACAATCATCTTTCTCCCTCTTGAAGACACGCTCGAGAATTCGAAAAGTTTTTTACAATATAATTTTTTTTAGACGTTTTATTGCTCTAAACTCGAAAAAGTTACATCTTAAGAGCAAGATTCACTCTTCCCTCCCATTTTCTCTTTTTTTTTCTCAATTTGAAAAGCATGTTTAGGTTAAATTTATACTTAGAGTAAGCATGTTAGGATTTATTTTGATGCTTAGAAGTATGCTAGGATTATTATAAATTGTTCTAACCCTTGTTTTGCAAGATGGATAAGCGTGTCGAGGTAAATCCGCTATCTCTTCGTTATTAGAATCATTCCTAGGAATTCAATTTCTTGCGAATGCTTAGAATCATGTTTAGGAGCACATGATTAGAATCATGCTAAGGAAGACTTACATTGGCTTTGATGTATGCTATAAAATAGCATAGAATAGGTAAGAATTACCATTTTGCCTTTGGATGCTATAATTAATGTTAATTGCTTGAATTAGGCTAGAATATGCCATGAATGGCATCTTTAGGCTAGAACATGCCATGATAACTATGATTAGGCTAGAAATGCCATGAATTGATATGAATAATGCTAGAATGGCTATGGGTAGAATTACCATAATAGAATTAATATATCTAGGCTAGAATGCCATGATATTAGATTATGGCTTTGTATGATTTATGAATATATGAATATTGAGAAGTGTAATTGTGTGATGCCATGAAGTGATGATAGACTCACATTGATAGTGAGGGACCATTACTTAGAATGAATGTTCAAACATATCACTATATGGAATATTTTATTATTTTATTGTTGAAGAACAAATGTTGTAATCCTCTACCCTTCCCTCATATTTGAAAGGAAATGTAATCCATTCTCCTCCCTCTTTTTATGTATAAATATACTATTGTTTTGATTGAATAATCATCTCACATGCTTAAAGAAGATAAAATGAATAATGTGTGCATAAAACGAACAATCTAAGTGGACTAAGTGATAACACGAGTTATTTTCGTTTGGTATTTCCCAAGTGGAGGCCGGATTTACATCGGACTGGTCGAAAGACTCATACCTAACTTTCTGAACCCATCTCTAATTACCCCCGTTCATTCCCAATTGGTAGTTTAGGTCCCAAAGTAAGGGATCAGATTACCCCCATTCATTCCCAATTGAATAATTGGGTGGCAACTCCTTTCTCTAGACGTGCTCATGGCTCGTTTGTGTTCCTTTAAGTCTCGGAAGAGGCTTTGATATAGTGTTGTGATCACAAACGCTTTGGCGGGATGAAAGTCTTGTTCACAGCAACGACGAGAAGGAGACAGAGAGAGCTTGCATTATTAAAGAGTCAAATAGAATCCAAATAGGTAGGTCTCCAAAGAGGCTTTGACATAGTGTCATGGTCGTGGGATGAAAGCCCTGTTCACAACAATGACGAGAAGGAGACAGAGAGAGCTTGCATTGTTGAAGAAGTAAAATAGAGCCTAAACAAGTAGGTGATTTGTCCTATACTTGGGAGACAATCATATTTTCGGATGTGTCAAGTTTTTGACGCCGTTGCCGAAGAAGTTAAAAATTGGCGTGCAAAATTGTAAGTATTCTCTTTTCTCATCTTAGATCTAAATTTTTTATTTTTTTGAGTGTTCACCTTTTCCTCTCTTTTCTTCTCTCTTTCTTGCGTGAAAATTTGGTCACAAACATCTAGTGGTAGACTTGTTAGAAAAACATCATCTTCATCAGAAAACATGGCCGACAATCATGAGGAAATATTCACGGATGAAGGGGACAACCGTTCGCAACAAAATGATCAAAACCAACGAAAAACCCTCAGAGACTACATGAATCCGGTAAGGACTAGTGCACCATCTTGTATAGTTTCTCCTCCAGATTCAATCCATTTCATTTTCAAACCAAGTTTTGTTCGGCTTCTACCCACTTTTCATGGCCTTGACATGGAGAACCCATATTCGCACTTAAAACTCTTTGAAGAGGTATGTAGCTCCTACACTCACCCAAATTGTAGCATAAACACCATTAGATTAAAGCTTTTTCCTTTTTCTTTAAAAGATAAAGCTAGAACATGGCTACAAAATTTGAGGTCGAATTCCATCAGTTCATGGGATGAGATGAAACAACAATTTTTGAAAAAATTTTTTCCTACCCATAGAACAAATTCTCTTAAAAGACAAATTTCTGATTTCTTTCAAAAATAAGGGGAAACCCTTTACCAATGTTGTGATAGGTATAAGGAACTACTTAATACCTGTCCTTACCATGGTTTTGAAACTTGAAGAATAGTTGCACACTTCTATGAAGGGTTAACACCTCAAGATAGGCAACTAGTAGAATTAATGTGTAATGGAGAATTTAAAGAAAAAGACCCTAAGGAAGCACTTAACTTCCTAGATTCCTTGGCAGAAAAGGCACAAAATTGGGACACTGCTAGCACCTATGAGGTACCAAGCAAGACCCCAACCTCGACATCCGATAGAGGCATTTACAACCTTAGGGAAGACCATGACCTTCAAGCCAAATTTGCATCCCTAGCTAGAAAAGTCGAGGCTTTAGAGATGAAAAAGAGTGGTCAATTGAATCTATTCAAGAAAATGTCTGTAACATTTGTGATGACAATGACCATTCTACTGATGATTGCCCAACTTTGCCTGCCTTTAGGGAATGTCTCCATGAAGAAGCCAATGCCTTGAACACTTTCAAAAGGCCAAATCACAATCCATATTCACAAACCTATAATCCTGGTTGGAGAAATCATCCAAATTTTAGTTGGAAAAATGATAATCATGCACAATCTTCAGAAGTCCCTTTTCAAGCACGACAAAATTTTCAAAATTCTTATGATCATGCATATGCTCCTCCTCCTAGGAATGACTTTGAAGAAACATTGCATGCATTCATTACAAAGCAAGAGACTTTCAATAGTCAAACTGCTCAGACATTAGCAAATTTGTCAGAAACTCTTGTTAAATTTGCATCTACATTTAGCATCCAAGAGAAGGGAAAATTTCCTTCTCAAACATTACAAAACCCCAAAGATCAATCTAACTCAAATGCAGGGAGTTCAAATAACCATTATTTTGATCAAGCCAAATCAGTCATGACCCTTCGCAATGGTAAGGTTGTTGAAAAACATATTCCTAACCCTTGTGAGAAAGAAGAAGAATCGATCTCTAAAGGGCAGGAAGAGGTTGCCAAACCAACACCTAGCGAAGAGGAAACCAAATCCTCATCTGTGCCTCCATTTCCTCAAGCATTAGCCACACAAAAGAAGCCAACTCACAATTCTGAAATCTTTGAAATTTTCAAACAGGTAAAGAGTCAACATTCCCTTGCTTGATGTGATCAAACAGGTACCTTCTTATGCAAAATTTTTGAAAGACTTGTGCACTGTGAAAAGAAAACTGAATGTGAAAAAGAAGGCCTTTCTAGCTGAGCAAGTAAGTGCTATTCTTCAAAATAATAATACAGTGAAATATAAGGATCTAGGTTGTCCTACAATTTCATGTGTTATTAGAGACCATAAAATTGAACAAGCTTTACTTGATCTTGGTGCTAGTGTGAATTTGATTCCATATTCGGTTTTTCAGAAACTCAATCTAGGCGAGTTAAAACCGACTTCTGTGACTCTTTTGCTTGCTAATAGATCAATTAAAGTACCAAGAGGAGTAGTAGAAGATGTGTTAATTCAAGTCGATAAATTCATTTACCCAGTGGATTTTATTGTCTTGGACACACAACTAGTGGAAGTATGTAATTCAATTCCTATCATTTTAGGGCGTCCATTTCTAGCTACCTCTAATGCTTTGATTAATTGCAGGAATGGAGTCAGGAAGCTATTTTTTAGGAATATGACATTGGAACTTAATGTTTTCAATATGTGCAAACAACCACACGAAGAAGAAGATGAAATTGAGGAGGCTAATATGATCGAATCTATTGTGGAAGATCACATCCAAAAAGGGAGTTCTTCTGACCCTTTGGAAACTTGTTTAGTGAATTCATTAGAATCAAGTATAGAACTAGAACATGATCTTTCTGATATGTATTCTTTACTGGATTGTGCACAGGTGTTGGAAAAAGGCTCAAAATCAAGATTTGAAGAATTGGGGCAAATGAATGAAAACAAGGAAGAGGAAACTCCCAAGTTAGAATTGAAGCCCTTACCTGAAGGACTGAAATATGCATATCTTGGGGAGAATCAGACATATCCGGTGGTAGTTTCTTCATCCCTCACATGTGAACAACAAGGTAAGTTGATTGAAGTGCTTAAAAGGCATAAAAATGCAATTGGGTGGACTTTAAAAGATATAAAAGGCATTAACCCTTTAATTTGCACACATATAATACATTTAGAGGAAAATGCCAAAACATCTCAACAACCTCAAAAGAGATTAAATCCACACGTGAAAAAGGTCATTAGGGCTGAAGTTCTCAAACTACTTGATGTGGGAATTATCTATCCTATTTCTGATAGTAAGTGGGTAAGCCCTACACAAGTAGTACTTAAAAATCTGGCATTACAGTTGTGAAAAATGAAAAGGGGGAGTCATTGCCAACTCGTGTCTCATCTAGTTGGAGGATGTGCATTGATTATAAAAAATTAAATACTATCACTAGAAAAGACCATTTTCCCTTACCTTTGCTTGACCAAATTCTTGACAGAGTAGTAGGAAACCCCTACTACTGCTTTCTTGATGGATACTCAGGCTATTATCAAATTCTCATTGCACTTGAAGACCAAGAAAAGATCACATTCACGTGCCCCTTCGGCACTTTTGCATTTAGGAGAATGCCTTTTGGACTTTGTAATGCCCCAGCCACTTTTCAAAGATGCATGTTAAGCATTTTCAGTGACATGGTTGAGCATTGTTTAGAAGTTTTCATGGATGATTTAACTGTCTTTGGAAACTCTTTTGATAATTGTCTTGAAAATTTAGAAAAAGTCCTAAAAAGGTGTGTAGAAAAAGATCTTATTTTGAATTGGGAAAAACATCATTATATGGTCACTTCGGGAATTGTTTTAGGTCATGTGGTGTCTTCTAAAGGAATTGAAGTGGACAAAGCAAAAGTGGAATTAATTTCCCATTTGCCTCCACCAAAAACAGTCAAAGAGGTTCGTTCATTCTTAGGGCATGCTGGATTTTATAGAAGGTTCATAAGAAATTTCAGTGCTATATCTAAACCTCTTTGTAACCTCTTAATAAAAGATACTTCCTTTGAATGGACTCAAGAATGTCAAAATGCCTTTGATACATTAATTGGACTTTTAACAACTGCTCCAATTATGCAATCTCCTGATTGGTCCTTGCCTTTTGAATTGATGTGTGATGTAAGCGACTATGTCGTTGGTGCTATCTTAGGACAAAGAAAAGAAGGTAAGCCTTATGTGCTATACTATGCAAGTAGGACTTTAAATGATGCACAAATGAATTACACAACAACTGAAAAAGAACTACTTGTAGTAGTATTTGCATTGGATAAATTTCGATCTTATTTAATTGGCTCTCCAACAATTGTTTACACTGACCATGCAGCTGTGAGATATTTAATGTCTAAACAGGATGCAAAACCTAGATTGATACGGTGGATCTTATTGCTCCAAGAATTCAACATCACAATAAAGGATAAGAAAGGAGCCGAAAATGTCGTTGCTGATCATCTTTCAAGACTAACGACAGAGACATTAATTGAAACTTCACCTATCAATGATTCTTTTCCTGATGAATTTTTATTTTTCGTTGCTACTGTACCTTGGTTTGCTAACATTGTAAATTTTCTTGCAATAGGAAAAATGCCACCTCATTGGAATGCTCAAGACAAAAATAAATTTTTAACCAAGGTGAAAAATTTTTATTGGGATGACTCATATCTCTTCAAATATTGTCCAGACCAAATAATAAGAAGACGCATACCCAACAATGAGGTAAGTAGTGTCATTAACTTTTGTCATTCTGAAGCATGTGGAGGACATTTTTCATCTATAAAAACAGCTGCTAAAATCTTGCAATGTGGATTTTATTGGCCCATCTTATTTAAAGATGCACATGCATTTTGCAAAACGTGTGAAAATTGTCAAAAATTGGGATCCATTTCAAAAAGAAACATGATGCCTTTGAATCCCATTCTTGTTGTTGAAATCTTTGATTGTTGGGGTATTGATTTTATGGGACCCTTTCCACCATCATTTGGTTTTGTGTACATCCTTGTTGCAGTAGACTATGTTTCAAAATGGGTCGAGGTAATTCCATGTCGAAACAATGATCACAAAATAGTTGTCAAATTCTTGAAAGAGAATATCTTGAGTAGATTTGGAATTCCTCGAGCCATTGTTAGTGATGGGGGTACACATTTTTGTAACAAACCATTTGAAACTTTAATGAATAAATATGGAATAAACCATAAAATTTCTACACCTTATCACCCACAAACAAGTGGACAAGTCGAATTAGCTAATAGGGAGATAAAACAGATCTTAGAGAAAACGGTTAACCCAAATCGTAAAGATTGGTCTTTAAGACTTAATGATGCACTTTGGGCTTACCGAACTGCTTTTAAAACATCATTAGGAATGTCTCCTTATAGACTAGTTTATGGAAAACCTTGTCACTTGCCTGTGAAAATTGAGCATAAAGCTTATTGGGCCATTAAAACATTCAACACAAATTTGAATAATGCTTGCAAATTACGTAAATTCCAACTGAGTGAACTTGAAGAAATCAGGAATGAGGCTTACGAAAATTCTAAAATTTATAAAGAAAAAATGAAGGTTTTTCATGACAAATCCATTGTTAGAAAATCTTTTAAACCTTCACAAAAAGTTCTTTTGTATGATTCAAGATTGCATTTGTTTCCTGGTAAACTTCGGTCTCGTTGGACTGGGCCTTTCATTGTTAAAAATGTTTTCTCTCATGGAGCAGTTGAAATTGAGAACCCAAAGAATGGTAATGTGTTTAAAGTTAATGGACAACGGTTAAAACCATTCTTTGAAAATTTTGACCAAAATGAAGAGTCCATTGCTTTAGTCGATCCTTTTTAAGGATTGATTTTTCCCGGTCAAGTGGCGGATACGGTACTCCATGACTTTTAAAGTCGGTTTTTCAGTTCCCTAAAAACTGTTGCTCACCTTGCATTCATTTTCCTTTCTTTTCTCGTATTCTCGCATGGACACCATTCTCTCAAATCTGCACAAACATTTCCCCTCTCTTCCTCCAAATGATTTGCTTAAAATTTATAAAGCTCACGCAGAAAGAGTAAGGATGTTGATGCATAAGGGTATGCCCGTTGAAGTAAGATGGTTAATTGAAGCCAAGGTTCGATTTTCTTATGAATTTTCGGATAATCTTGTTTCTCACATGCCAGGTATGGGAAAAAGCTCTTACGCTAAAAAGCGGAGAGCGAAAAGGTTACAAGTTTGTCCCAAATGTGCAAGATGGACTTGTAACCAGCGTTGCCACTCCTTGGGATATTTGTCTAATCAATACAGAGAGGATAAACTACAGTTCATCAAGAATGGATTGAGTAAGGAGTCTTTGGATGATATCCGAACGACTCTTGAGATGCATTCTTGTGGACTTGTGCAGCGTGAAATTTTTAATTTGTGGACACAATTCCGAGATGAGCAGGAACGCTATAGTCTTGGGAATCTGACTCAAAACGACCCTGTTTACCAGTTTATAAGAAAACTGGATGGGAAGGATATCGCCAACTCATAGAAGGTGTTTAAGCCATTTCTGGACGTAAAACCAGAGGAAGATGTGAGCCACAGTCACAACTACCTGTACATATGCATGCATGCCATCATTTTTTTAATTTTAATACCTCATAGCTGTCTTTTTTGAATTTGTATCTTTTATTGGACTTATGGTGTCTTATTTCATCATCTTTTGAATTTTTATGCATTATTGTCAACTTTTTCAACAAACAACCGAGCTACCTAGATAGATATCATCATTAGCATATCTTTTTGCACTCCATAAATACCAAATGTCTTGTTCTCTTTTTCACACATAGTTAAAGAGTTGCATAGACTTGGAGGGAACTTCACAACGTCGAATCCAAAGGATATGTGTATTCTGCGGATCTCGACCGGGTAAAAGTGAGGAGTTTGTAGAAGTAGCAAACTATCTTGGTAGGCTACTGGCTGAAAGAAAGATTCATGTGGTTTATGGGGGAGGTAGCCTCGGGTTAATGGGTTGTGTGTCAATAGCTACACATGTAGGAGGTAGTTAAGTTTTAGGAGTTATTCCTAAAGCTTTGGCCATAGAAAGAATCGTTGGAAAAATGGTTGGGACGGAGTTACAGGTCTCCTCCATGCATGAACGCATGGCACATATGCTCATCAATTCATATGCCTTTATTGCTTTACCAGGTGGCTTTGGCACTCTTGAAGAAATTTTTCAAATTGCTTCTTAGGCCCAACTGAATCTCCATAAAAAACCCATAGGTTTGTTGAATGTTAAAAATTTCTTTGATCCTATGATAAGTTTTGTTGATGCAGCTGTGGAACAAAATTTTATCCCTCATTCAGCGAGAAAGATCCTTATTTCTGCCACTTCTGCTGGTTAGTTACTTGACAAATTACAAGAAGTTGAGTATGAACCTGACCCAGCTAGTACTCAAATTAATTGGGCAGGAGGGCAAAACAAAAAGTGCAAATTGGATCTGAATATCCGTTTGTAATTTTTTTGTCCTTTATTTTATTTTATTTTTAACATGTTATTTTATGAGTCTTTCAGGTCATCTCTCTTGAATAACAGAAGCTTCAGGTAATGTCTCCTATACTTTATCTCTCCACATTTAAACATTGAGGACAATGTTTCATTTGGTTGGGGGAGAAGGATAGTAGACATAAGTGTGTCTTGAATTTTCTTTTTTTCTTGCAAAAAAAAAAAAAACGAGTTAGTAATTAGATTCAGAGTGCGGTGTAAGGAGTTCAAATCCTCTTGAGACGCATTCTGGGTCAGGAATGGCAGAGTAGGGAGGGCCAGTTTGAACTCATAAAACCCATTCTAACCAATTTGTCATTTTATTTTGATCTTGTGAACTCATTTTAGCTAAATTGATATTATTTAGTCTTGATTTTTTAATTTTATAACAAGGAGGTCTTATTCATTTCACTTTGAATTATTCAAATCTATGAACTCTCACAACCTTATCATTAAAAAAATTGTGTGCTTATGTACTCATTAAGCAAGTATTCATGAACCTTTCTTCACACACATACATATACCTTGATGCATGATTGTGGGTAGCAAAATGAAATGTTGTAATATTGAGTTCTTTTGTTTTGTTTAGGATAACAACACAAAGGAAGGGGAAAGTTAAAAAAAAGTGAAAAAAAAGAAAAAAAAGAAAAAAAATAGAGAGAGAAAGCAATTGTGGATAAGTTTGGTCTCGTAGCCTCCTTAATTCGAGTAATTAAGCTCGAGGGGAGCCTCAACACCTAATACCCTAAGACCAACTGGTTTGGGAGTTATTGGCCCAAAGCTTGCTATATGGATTAAGGAGAAAGCTTAATGGGATTGAACATTGCACTATCCACAAGTTTCTAAGCAAAAATAAAGCATCGGCAACCCGAGTCGTTAAACTCGTAGGGGTGTCTTAACACGTAATGCCCTAAGGCCAACTGGTCTGGGAGTCATTAGCCTAAGGCTCGCTACATGGGTTAAAGATGAATTCCTTCAAAAAAAGAAGAGGAAAGAAAGAAAAATATATAAAATGAATAAATGCCCCATACCTAAGATTGTTAGCCTTAACAAATATTAGAACCGATATGCCTTCTTACTAATAAGCCCCATAGTCATGTGTTGACTGAGCACAAAAAAGAGGTTTATTGATATCTTGACCGAAGGGTCCATGAGTCATAAAAAAAAATAATAATAATAATAATTGGTTGAGAGTTTTTTTATTTTGATAAAATCAAGGAGAGTGCAATAATGACCACCTTGGATGTAAAATTCTATAAATCACTTCTAAATAATAACGCTTTAATTGCTAGGGACTAGCAATGAGCTAGTTGGGCGGTGTGATGAACACTTAAATATGTATGTTTAATAAGAGCTTAGTTCATTATATTACATTAATAGTGTCATTAAATTCCTCAACTTAAGCATATTTGTAGTCTTTGCATCTTTGGAATTAACTTCCTCTTAATTTTGGTTTTGTTACAGGTTCGGTAAAATGGGCATAACTCTCTATTTGTAGATCATAATAGTGCAATTCTTAATGTTTTAGAAAGATGATTCAATTTTCTACAAGAATGCATTTCATAAGCATCATCAAATTCGGGCTCTTAATGGACCAAAATTGGGCTTGAAGTGAACCCATCCATAGTCTCAGCCCAGTCTGACCAAGCCTCAGTTTTTGGACCGTATCTCTCAAAATACGTATCCAAATTGTGCAAATCAATATGTTCTAGAAAGTTGAGAGAAATATCTACAATTTCATGAAGACATGTGATTAAAATTCTCAACATTTCAATGTCAAAATTGATGGTCAAAGTCGGTGCCTAATGATCCCAATTGTCAAAGATATTTACAACTAATATTTGACAATTATGCCCTTGTAATTTGACAAGTTTACCCCTGGATGTATTTATAAATAGAGGTGCCTTGTGACCCATTAGGGCACCTTGGCCTTAGCTAGAATATTTTAGCTTTGGCTAGGATCTTGTATTGTGTTTTGTGTGTTTATGTTATTAATGAATTTCCTTTTTCTTGCATTTTATTTTCTTTCTATTATAATGTTCTTCTAATTTCTCTTTTGCTAAGGTGAAAGGGTGAAACCCTTGATATGAGAATAAGGATTCTCTAACCCTTAATATGTGCTTAATAATCTTAATCTTATAATGTTTATTCAATATGATTTATATTTAATTTCTTAATCAATCTTGACACCACTCGTAAGGTGGAGGTCTTGATCCATTGTAGACAATCATTGGCACATCAAATGCTTGGATCCTTTCTAGACGTCGTATGGTTCTTCCTTACCGACACAAGTCTAGTTAGGAACCTTGATTTGTTGTAGACATATGGTGATTGGCACATTGGATGCTTGAACCCATTTACAAGAAGTGGTATAAATATTGGTAATGAAACAAATATAATTCATATAACTAAAATGGGTTAATTATCCTTATTTGAAATATCAAGGGCGGATCCCCTAACCTTTGCCTTCATTATTATTGTGTTGATTTTTCTTGTGTGATTCTAATTTATTGTTTACGAACTTGTTCCTTATTTATATTTGTTAATATTATCTTATCATCTCTTTAAATCATCCACATCATATTGCTTACTTTATAGTTTGTAGCGCTTAAATCTCCTTCCTCGTGGATCGACCCCGGACTCACCGGGTTTATTACTTCGACACTCCTATACTTGGGAGACAATCCTATTTTCGGATGTGTCAATAAGGGCAATTTTATCCCTCGCTTCAGGACCTAAACTACCCTCATCCTTTCAGAGATGGGTTCGGGAAGTTAGGTACAAGTCTTTCGACCCGCCTAGATATAAATTCGGTCTCTACTTAGGAAATACCAAATAAAAATAGCTTCTATTGTTACTTAGTCTACTTAGATTGTTTGTTTTATGCACGCATTTTTGTTTTTATCTTTGTTAATCATATGCGGTGATTATTCAACCTAATAGCAATTATAAACATCCATAGAAATAGGGAGAAGAATATATTACATTTCCATCATACATGGGGAAGGGGAGAGGATTGCAACAGTTGTTATTCAACAATAAAAATATTCGAGACCTTCATATATATTCAAAACTCAATAGATGATGAATTCCTCACCACCATATGTGAGTCTATTCAACATTTTTAAGCTTCTTAAATGTCCATTAAAACATAGTTTACTAAGGCATTCATTCTTAGTGATGGTCCTTCACCATCAATGTGAGTCCACCATTACTACATGGCATCACGCAATTACACTTCTTAATATACAAACATTCATACATTCATAAATCACACAAAGCCATAATCTAATATGATGTTTAGCCTAGATTTGATAACTTCTATCATGGCATTCTACCTAGCGTTATTCTAGCATAATTCATATCAATTCATAATTTCATGGCATTTTTAGCCTAAGCATGGCATTTCCAGCCTAATTCAAGCAATCAACATTGATCATAACATTCAAGGGCAAAATGGTAATTCTTACCTATTCTATGCTATTTCCTAGCATTCATTAAAGCAAATAAGTTTTTCTAGTATGATTCTAATCATATGCTCTTAACATGATTCTAAGCATGTACTTCTAGGTGTATTTCTAAGCATTCATAAAGAAAGTAGACTCCTAAGCATGATTCTAATAAACGAGAGATAACGGACTTACCTCGACAAGCTTATCCATCCCGCAAAACAAATAAGGGTTAAAATAATTCATAATAACCTAGCATGCTTCGAAGCATAAAAATAAATCCTAAACATGCTTATTATAAGCATAAATAAACCTAAACATGCTTAATTATAAGCAAAAAAAATAAAGAATAAAATATGAGGGAGAAGAGAAAACTGCGCTCAGGACATACACTTTTTGAGTTTAGAGTAATATAAAATGCCCGAAAATATTAAACTAGAAAAGGCTCCTTAGAATTCTGACAAGTGCGTTCTAAAGGGGGAGAGAGAGGATTTATGGATGCTTTTAGAAGTGTGCCCAAGGTGTGTTTATACAGGCTTTCCTTGGAGTAAAAAAGTGATAAAAAACCAATGTGAGATTCGGATGAACAAAAGCATGTGAACAGTGTGCTAGCTGGTTGGCCCTTCCTATTTTATAATTTTACAATGAAGTTCCTTCTGACTTTGGTCTATTAAATTGCTTATAACGTTTTAAGTTCAACTTTGATTCACGATCCGTAAATTTCTATGAAAATCAGACATCCGTAGCTTCGCAATGGTATATTACTTATCATCAATTTCCTCCTGGATTAATTTTTGTCATTTTTTCAAGTTATATATTAGTTTTCGAGACCTTTCACCAACTCCGTCTTACCTTTCCTTTCTTGGCCTCCAAGGGCATTTTGATTATTTTTTGCTCAACATTCATCTTTATTCCTTCATCGAGCCTTAAAAATTTAGTGTCTACACACTCTTAAGTGCACCTACTTCCTAGGGTTTTCAATGTTCTTTGGTGCACCTCTTCTTAGGGTTTAAGCCCATTCTAAGGGCTTAAAACACTTTTAAGTGCACCTATTTCTCAAAGTTTTGTTCTAATGCATATCCACTAGAAAAACGTTTATTATGCACTGCTTCACGATCTTTAGACCTTTCACTCTTCATGACTTTGGCTAAGTGCTCTTTATTCTTTTTTGATCTCTTCAAACTTTGTATTCAGTGGGTTTCATGCCCCTCTTCAAGTATTCTTCTTTTTCTTAATTTCTTCTTATCTGCTGGGGAAAATTCTTGATTCATTATGCTTGAGCATTCATCGTTCTTGATCTCTTTAGATTTTGCATTCGTAGGACCTTTCACTAGGGAATTCTTATCAGGTTGTTGATTCTTGGATTTACTGGATATCTCTTCATCGTTCTTGCAAGTTTCTGCAAAATGTCAAATAATTCATGATGGCAAATTCAAATAAGTTCTAGCTTTTACAATATTCGATGCTATCTTCCAACAAAGCTTCTTTCTAGTCTTTACAATAATTATTTCATGTGGGTCTAGTTATCAAAAATCTATCCTTCGATGTGGCTCAAATTTCTTTCTAAATTCTTCTTCTTCAAACCCTTATTTAAGGTGAACTTTCTTCTTTAAGGAGGATTCCTTTTTTTAAGCTAAACTTCAAATTTCCTTTGCAAGATCCCTTCTTCAAGGTGGACTTTGAATTCTTTCTTAAAGGTATCTTCTTCTTCAAGGGGACATTATTTCTTCAAAATAGATGCTTTCTTCAAGGCAGATGCTTTCTTCAATGTGAACATTAAACTTCAACTTCCTTCTTCAAAACAGTAGTCCTCTTCAAATGTCTTCAATTGTGCAGTTCTCATTTTTATGGTGATTCTTATCATAATATTGTTCATTTTAGGCATCTTGTACATGGCACTACTTGAATTGCTTGATCCAGGTTTCTAACACATCATGCTGCTTGAGGTGATTGTTGAGTCTTATCAAGATAGAGTTGCCCTTGCACATCATGCTGCTTAAGAGAAGTCTCATTGCGATGGAGCTGCTTTGCACATCATGCTACTTGAGAGAAATCTCATTAAAATGAAGATGCCTTTGCACATCGTGCTACCTGACAGGATTCTCATCGAGACTGAGCTACCTGATCCATGCAGCTTGCACATCGTACTACTTTGATTAGGTCTCATCGAGACTAACTTGCACATCGTGCTACTTCGATTGGGTCTCATCGAGACTAAATTAATTGCCTTATCTAGGTGACTTGCACATCGTGCTATATTGAGGAGCCTAATCTAGTTGGCTTATACATAATGTTGACTGAAAAGACTAATCCAGGCAATTTTTTCACATTGTGCTGACTGAGAAGCCTGATCCAGGTGGTTTGCATATCGTGTTAAATTGAGGAGTTTCATCTGAGGGCCACACACATCGTGCTAACTAAAGAGCCTAATCCAGACGACTTGTACATCGTGTAGACTAAGGAGCCTAATCCAGATAGTTTTTGCACATCGTGTTGATTGAGGAGCCTAATCCATGCAGTTTTCACATCATGCTACATTAAGGAGTTTCGTCTAAACGGCTTACACATGGTGCTAAATGGAGACCTAATCCAGGCGGCTTACACATCGTGCTAAATGGAGACCTAATCCAGGCGCCTTACACATCGTGCTAATTTAGGAGCCTAATCCAGATGGTTTTTACACATCGTGCTGACTGAGGAGCCTAATCTAAGCGATTTGCACATCATGCTAAATTGTGGAGTTTCATTCGAGTGGCTTGCACATCGTGCTAACAAAAAAGCCTAATTCAGCAGCTTGAACATCGTGCTGACTGAGGAATCCGATCCAAGCAGTTTGCACATCATGTTAAATTGAGGAGTTTCATTTACGCGACTTGCATATTGTGTTAACTGAGGAGCTTCGTCTGGGTAGTTTTCATATCGTGCTATTTCAGTTAGATCTCATCGAGACTAACTTGCATATTATGCTACTTCAATTGGGTATCATTGAGACTGACTGGCATATCATGCTACTTCGATTGGTTCTCATTGAGACTGACTTGCACATCATACTACTTTGATTGGGTCTAATCAAGTCTGACTTGCATATCATACCGCTTTGATTAGGTCTCATCAAGGCTGACTTGCACATCGTGCTGCTTTGATTGGATCTTATCGACACTAACTTGCACATTATGCCACTTCAATTGGGTCTTATCAAGACTAACTTGCACATCGTGCTACTTCGATTGGGTCTTAACGAGATTGACTTGCACATTATGCAGCAGTATATTCCAATAGGTGTTGAGCACATTTTCTTTGCAGTTACTCCCAGTATTTCATACTACATTGTGATTCTGCAAAACCCAATCACTTTTAGACTATGCTTCATTCTGGATCATGCTTCCTACAAGAAAAAGATATATGATTCATGCATGCATGCTTTATGCTGATGCTAACTATGTATGCTTCTTAGGCTAGGTGATCAATAAGGGTGTGGACTGACTCTAGGCTAGCTTATTCTTTTTAGGAGAGGATACTAAGGATGAGTTAGTAATGAGCAAGGAGAGACTTATGGTATTGCAAGCTTGTGCAATTAATCTTCAAATGCTTAAAACAGTCTTCTAGCGAATAATCAGTCTGCTTATTTCAGGCACTATTTCTTAGGCTTCTTTCTAGATATTTGAGACAATTCTATCTGCTATGGCTTTCAAGATGGTTAGGGCAATTCTTTGGCCCCCTTATTCTTTTCTTTTCTGAGGATGAATGGCCAATTCTTTGTCCCCTTGCTTCTTTTTACTTTGTAAGATTAATGGACAATTTTGTACCCCCTGTATATAGAGTTTAATACTATCTTAGGGAGTTTCTTCATCTAGCTTTAAGGGCATTATTCATCTTTGTAGACATCCATGCCAGATGAAATGACTAACTTCTTCCATATATCTTGCTTCTTCATTGTTGGTGGCAAGGTTGCCTTCCTTGATACCAATGATCAGAACTACTAGCAGATTTTCTTCTTCTTAACATGGTTTCAACACATCCAATATCATCCAACAATAAGTTGAAATGCTAAATGTGAGTTATGCATCAATTTGATTCACTTTTGAATTCTTCAAAGATTTATCAAATTTGGTAGCTCAAAGGTAATGCATTGACATTGTGATTGTTCACAATTTTGATTCTAATGCCAGAATTGCTTCATTCAAGATTCTTTGTGTGCATGCATAGCCAATCGTACGTCACTTGTTAAGACTCAGATAGCTTTATACAAATAGAAACTAGTGATCAACCCTTTTAAAATAGAAGGACTACCACAAGCTTGCTTTTCACACCGCTCTCCACTAATGTAGGCTGATTACAACATTAAGAATCATTAGGGCTTTATCAAGCTTATAATGCCAAGCTTGGGTCAAGGTATGATAAGGAACTTATAAGGTTAACTCATTCATCATTATACAACCATTCTACGTTTTAACTGAGAGCATCAACTCATTTTCATCATCATGTTTATTTTAATTTTGAATGGCTACACATCTAAACTTTGAGTCTTCATCCGCCACGTTTGCTTTGCTTTCAATTTTGAATGGCTACACTGCTAAACTTTACAAGCAATGGGAAGAGCACTTTTCATTTTTTTCTCTTTTTTTCTTTTTTCTCTTTTTTCTATTTTTTTTCTTGTTCTTCTTCAAACTCAAAATTGCCCAAAACTTCTCAAATTCCTTGCATTCTCCCATAAGCATGGCTCTTAAAGCTTTTTTTTTTCTAGAATGGTCATATTTTATGAGTGAAGGGCATTATAAAGGAAAATTATTTCCGATGTTAGGATAAATTTTGTGGTTTGATAAAGAAAAGGCTTGATTAGGCTTGATGGGTTGACTAGGGACAATGAAGAAAGCATAAGTGGGCTTGAAAGGGTAAATCGATCCAAAGAAGGCCTAAACCACTTCCTTCATGTTGTGAAGCCTAGGATTTTGCCTCTATGGTGATCAAACAGTTTCTAGAGTCCTGTGGGATCTCAACACTAAGCTTTATTCACATAAAATTTCTCTAAGTGATATTAAGCTCCATATTCATAGCTATTATGCTTAAATGATTGAAGAATCAAGAATGAAACTTATCTAGCAAAAAGAGTCATGCATGCAAACAACACAATCTTATGTATTACCGAAAATCTATTTCCAATGAGTATCATGACTTTATCAATGATCATCAAAAGAATACACAACTGACATACATAACATTCTTAAAAGGAAGCAATTCAAAACATCACTATTCTTTCTCCAGGTCAGGGATTCTTCTATTATCGATCAAGTCTTGTATCCCATGTCGAAGGCGATGGCATTTGTCGATGACATGGCTAGTTTGTCGGTGAAAATCACAATATTCATGACGCTTGTGGTTAGCTGGTCGTGGGTTTTGTACAGGCTTTAGTGTCAATGGGAATACACAAATTGGGCATGGAGCTCCTCAAATACTTTAGATAAGGGTCGTCCTAATTGATTGAACTTTCTTGGTTGATGCTCTTCTACAACCTCGTCGTCTAACCTGCTAGTTGGTCATATTACCCTTGATTTCTTCTAGGGTAGTTGTTGTTGCTTCTTTTCTGCCTGGCCTCTAAATCTTCTATTTGGATGCCCGAATCATACAACTCTTCAAATGTTTTTATTGGGAACCCCGTAATCACTGATGAAGGCATGGACTCCATTGATCCCCATATGGACCTGGTCCTTCTCCACGGACCTCATGGTCATCTTGGTAGCTTTAGCCCTCAAACGGACTAGGTACTATGAAAAAGTCTCATTGGGCTTTTGGCGAGTAGTCTCCAAATCCCTTAAAGTTACCCTCAGTTGGGTATTGTGGTGATACTATTCCATAAACAGTTTGGATAGGTTCTCAATCTTCTTATAACTCTTTTGAGAAGATCATGGTGCCACACTATTGCGGTGTCTTCTAGAGATAGCATGAAGTACTTCAAAATGTACACCTTCGATAAAGGAGTGGTGGCCATGATAACTGCATACTGTCTCAAATGTATATTTGGATTGCCCTCTCTATTGAACTTGGGCAAGTATGGTAGGTGAAACTTAGGAAGTCGATCACTGTCCCCTATGAGCAAGATATCATCTAGGTCTTCAACCCCTTTTAGCCCCTTATTCTTCAAGAGAGATTGGACCTTTTCCATGTCCTTAGCTAACTGCATGACTAATTCAGATTCGTCTTGGATAGTTGGACTTTTCCCTATCTCTGCCTTGGCTAGTCTCACCCACATCACCACCATTTCCTTCGGGCAGAGGCTGGTTCTTGCGATTAGGCATATTTCACAAACCTTTGATGAGTTAGGCCATTTGTTGTTGGAGTATGGTTACATTAGTTCTCAATTGGACCATCTCTTGATTGTTGTTGTTGGATGTAGCTATTTCAATGACTGGTTCTTCTTGTCATGTCAAACGACCACCTTGTCCAACCCAAGTATGTTAGCTGCAAAACAAAGGTGTTAATGCCATGCATGCATGATATGATGTATACTTATACAAGCGCATAGACATACTTTCAGCTTTCCAACCTTATTCCTCCCACATACGTGAGGTCAAGTCTCTTTTCCTACGATCTTTGGTCTCATTCCCAAGTCATCATCATGAGATGTGGGAATGCGAGATTCTCTCTCCTAATCCAATTTGATGTTGGATTCTCCATGGTTATCATAACATGGCCTCTAAACATCATCATAACCTTAACTTATGGCACTACTCCCATTTTGTTCTTATGGTTGATTTGACATAAGGCATTCATTCATGGTTCCATGAGGTTGAGTCAATATTATTCTAATTATGTGGAATTTACATCCATGAACATGCATTTCAACCTGGCTTTTAGATATTCATTCTATTGAAAATTTATAGATTTATCTATATGGGCTTGAGTCTCAAGGGGTCTAATGGTCTAGGCTCCTTTGAGCTAGAGATGCCCCTTTGGGCTGGTCTCTTATTACACCAAGTTAATGATACGTGTGCAAATGTGGTGACACTAACATGAGTCATCTAAGGATCGAATGAAGTCAAAGACTTCTCATGCCAATGCCACACGGCTAGTTTGGGCAATTCGTGCTCATTATGTGCAAAGTGTAGTGACGCAAGGACTCAAAGTATCAACATGAGGTATTGGAATTCAATATCCCAATCGGAATGAAGTTCTCTTATCCCTAATGGAGTCACCACTGTGAACAGAGCTTTCAGCTCAGCAGAGTGTTTACGACCACAAAACTGTGTCAAAGCCTTTTTTGAGACTTAAAGCAATGCAAATGAAGCATGGCAAGTTTGGAAAAATGAAGTCGTCACCCAATTATTTAATTGGGAATGAATAGGGGCAATTTGATCCCTCGCTTCAAGACCTAAACTACACTTATTTCTTAAGAGATGGGTTCGAGAAGTTAGGTACAAGCCATTCGCCTTGCCCAGATCAAAATTCGACCTCCACTAAGGTATACGAAATAAAAATAGCCCATGTTGTTACATCGTTTGCCTAAGTTGTTCATTTTACACACATTTTCATTTTTAATCTATATTAAGCATGTGAGGTGATTATTCAATCAATGGTAATTGTATATTCATACAAAGAAAGAGGGAGGAGAATAGATTACATTTCTGTCAAACATGGGGGAAGGGGAAGAGGATTACATTGATTATTCTTCAACAATAAATTCTATTTCCAACACTTCATATATTCATTCATTCATTCACATAAATCATACATTCAAATATCAAATATAAAAATCAATTCGAGACTCAATAGATAATGAATTCCTCACCACCGTCTATTCAATGTCTATTAAACCTCTTCAAGCATATATTTATACATTTATTCATTATAAGTAATGATCCCCCACCATCAATGTGAGTCCACCATCACTTTATGGCATCATCCTAATCATGTTTCTAGTCATAGTATATTCATACATTCATTTATATCAATTAATCAAAAGACAAAACTAGAATCTAGAATCATGGCACTTTGACCTAGATAATGCCACACGACTAGTTTGGGTGATTCGTGCTCATTATATGCAAAGTATATTGAACCAAGGACTTAAAATATGAACATGATGTATTAAAATTTGGTATCCCAATCGAAATCAACTTCTTTTATCCCCAGTGGAGTCGCCATTGTGAACGGGGCTTTCATCCTGCTAGAGTATTTACGATCACGAAACTGTGTCAAAGCCTCTTTCGAGACTTAAGGGAATACAAATGAGCCACGGGCACTTTTGAAGAAATGGAGTTGCCACCCAATTATTCAATTGAAAATGAATAGAAGCAATCTGATCTCTCGCTTCAGGACCTAAACTACTCTCATCCTTTCAAAGATGGGTTCAGGAAGTTAGGTACAAGTCATTCGCCTCACCCGAATCAAAATACGACCTCCACTAGGGTATATGAAATAAAAATAGCTTATGTTGTTACACAATCAGCCTAAGTTGTTCATTTTACACACATTTCAATTTTTAATCTTTATTAAGCATGTGAAATGATTATTTATCAATGCCAATTGCATATTCATTCAAAGAAAGAGGGAGGAGAATGGATTACATTTTCGTCAAACATAGGGGAAGGGGAAGATGGTTACATCAATTGTTCTTCAATAATAAATTCTATTTCTAACATTTCATAAATTCATTCATTTATTGACATTAATCATACATTCAATATCAAATATAAATAATCAATTCGAGACTCAATAGATTATGAATTCCTCACCACCATATGCGAGTTTATTCAATGTCTATTAAACCTCTTCAAGTATATACTTATATATTCATTCATTATAGGTAATGATCCCTCACCATCAATGTGAGTCGACCATCACTTCATGGCATCATCCTAATCATGTTTCTAATCATAGTATATTCATATATTCATTTATATCAATTAATCAAAATACAAAGTCAGAATCTAGAATCATGGAACTTCGACCTAGATTTGATAATTCTATCATGGTAATTCTACCTAAGCATGGCAATTCTAGCCTATTCATAGTGATTATGATAAATCATGTCATTTCTAGCCTAATCATATCAATCATGATCAAACATGGCTATTTTAGCCCAATTCAAGCAATTAAGGGTAAATATGGTAATTTTAACCTATTCTATGCTGTCTCTTACCACACTTCAACGCAATTGTAAATCCTCCTAGCATGACTCTAATAATGTGCTTCTAAGCATGATTTTAAGCATTCGCAAAGAAAAATAAACTCTTGACATGATTCTAAATAATGAAAGGAAAGCGGACTTACCTCGGCATGCATTTCCACCTTGCAAAATAAATAAAGGATTAAACAATTCTATAAAATCCTAAACATGCTTCTAAGCATCAAAATAAATCCTAAACATGCTAATTCTAAGCATAAACAAACTTAATCATGCTTATTCTAAAGCAAGAAAGTAAAGAAGAAAAGAGGAGGGAAGAGAGACAACTGCACTCAGGATGTACCCTTTTCGGGTTTAGAGCTATACAAAATGCTCGAAAATTTTAAACTAGAAAAGACTCTTTGAATTCTCAAGTGTGTCTTCAAAAGAGAGAAGAGATGAATTTGATGTGTCTTAAAAACTAAGCCAAGGGGGGTTTATATAGTTGAAGGTTGAAGTTGAAAAAGGAATCAAAAATCAAAATAGGAAGGTTCATAATGAAAATTTCCAAAATTAGAGGACTGTTGGCAAACCGTCGGATGGCTGTTCCTCTTCGACCTTCCTTTTTGGACATTTTGCAGTGCAATCCATTATGATCTTCGTCTGTGCAATTGCACATAACTTTTCAATTTCAACTTCTATTCGTGATCTATAAATTCTATGAAAACTAGACATCCATAGCTTCGCAAGGTATATGACTCATCAGCAGATTTTTTCTGGATTAGTTGTGATTTTTTTGAAGTCACATGTCAGTTTTTGAGATCTTTCACTGATTTCTTCTCACCTTTCTTTTCTTGGCTTCCAAGGGCATTTTGGTCATTCTATTATTCAAAATTCATCTTCATTTGATCATCGAACCTCAAAAATTCAGTGTCTATAGCAACACTTTCGACACTCGACAAATGTTGTTGGATTGTTTTGTCGATTGTAGGTTTCTAGACCGCAAATGATCACAAGCTTACGTTCAACGTTAAAACTCCATATGATGAGCATTACCACATAGTAATAACAAATTTGGCTAGTTTAAAGTGTATACAGTAGGTCTGAGATAAGTTGGATGATCAACAAAAAGAGATGTTTAGGAGTACATGTCTCAGGCACTTGTTAAACATTCGCAGTCTTACCTTCCTATCACAGTTGGTTCACCATGTGCTATTATGAGGGGTAGAGACTCATGGGTTGGATGATGAGATGTGGTTTCTCGTACAAGTTATGTCTTTGTATCCTTGAGAAGTCACTTGCATACTTGTGTATTAAAAAAAATTGTTATAATCCCAATTGTGTTTAACGATCCATACCTTTTTTCAATGTAGGGAGGGCAATACGCTTTTTAGCGTATGATTTTGGTATTGTGATAGGTTTGAAGTTTGCTTTGAAGTTGCTGAGGACTCTTGATAATCATGGAAGTGTAGATTGAGAGATGATTATTTTGGGCCGAAGCAAATGAAATTGAATCCATTTTATGACAAGTTGAAGAAATTAAATTTTTTTGCGACCCCAAGCAAAGATGTGGTGAAACTGGCCTTGTATTATATGCTTGAGCCTTTTTTCCTTGCACAGGATAGGCATCGGTTCATTTTTGTGAAGTGGTTAAACATTGTGGACACATTGGATAGATTGAATGAATACCCATGGGGCAATGAGTCTTACAAAATGACCATCTGTGACATGAAGAAAGCTTTAGCTGGGAGACTAGAAAAGTATAGGGCAAGGACGGTAGAAAAGGAGGAGCATGACATAGAGAGGTATAAGTTAGGAGGTTACCCTTATGCCATTCAAGTAAATTGAATTTAAGTTTGCATTAATATTAAAACATTTTATTGCCTATTAGTTATAAAAACCTTGTACTAAATCCTGATTTTTTGTTGTTAGACTTGGTTGTATAAGGCGGTGCCATGTGTTAGGTCAACATATGGCATTCTCAGTGAGGCATTTGCTGGTATGATTCCTTGGTTGTTAAAGTGGCATAACACAAAGGTCCTGAGCAAAGAGGTCTTGGAACGAGATTGTTTATACATTAGGAGGGTCATAAGTCCTAAACCCCTTATTTTGCTAAAACTATTGCTTATTAAAAGCGAGGATTTAACATAGCTGAATTCATCACAGGCACGTCCACTTGTGATATTGGAGCCGACAGAAGCTAAGGTCGTTACCGACTAGTTACCTACAACAGAGCAGGTGGTTAGGAAGTGGAAGGGTTGACATATTCAATGGGCATTGACTGAGGATGCTCCCTTACACAAAAAGGAAAGGGTTGAGGTGATCCAGTAGGGATGACCACATGTTCTACCTCTGGTTGACTTAGAAGGATTGATATCCTCTTGCCCATAAGAGAGGGAATCTAGTATACTCTCAATAGACACAGTATCCAGACTATTCATCAAAGTTTTGCCCTATGTTCATGACACTGTTCTACTATCCCCTCCTACGGGTTGATCATAGTCCACGGGTAGGTCATCTCTAACAGGTGAGCCTTCTCTAACTGTTTGACCTTCTCCAGCCAGAGGGCCTTCTTCAATTGTAGGGCTTTCTTCGAGTGGTGGGCCTACTTTGACGAGTTTCTATTGTTCACCTCAGGTAAATGTCTCCATTTTTTCCACGTAAATGTAAACGAATTTATGTTTTGAATACTGACATTGAAACTTGTTACAGGAACCATGCACGGAGGATGAATTCAAAACCATTGGCATCCACGAGTTGGTTGGTCTCTGAGAGAATGTCAAATTAGTTCAAGAGGAGAACATCTTAATGTGAGAGGAGATTACACTGCTTTGAGATGCAATGACATTATTGGGAGGTCACTTTAGCTATGCAGATATGATATTGCACTTTTTGATCCCTCGTTTAAATGTATAGATTATCTTATAAAGAATCATTATTGAATACTGCTAATGCAATTAGAGGTATCATTTTTTGTTTTGTTCAAGATGAGGATGGCAAGGACGACGAAGGTCTACAGAAGGATGAACCTCATGTTGATCTATCACAAGATAGTGTCTGAGTCCTTGACGGTGTCGTTTTGGATTTCATCTCCCGACGGGGTCGGTGATTATTCCTAGCTAGGCATAAGTAGACCCCCCTGGTCAGTCCCCCGAGAAGAAAGAGTGCAAAGGTTACCATGCATGTTAAGACACACTGTGAACGGGGCTTTCAGCTTGCTAGAACATTTACGAACACAACACTTTACGAGCACAACACTATGTCAAAGCCTCTTTCGAGACTTAAGGGATCACAAACACGTCTAGAGAAATGAAGTCACCACCCAATTCTTCAATTAGGAATGAATGAGAACAATCCGATCCTTCACTTAAGGAACTAAACTATCATCATCCCTTTAGAGATGGATTCGAGAAGTTAAGTACGAGTCACTCAACTCGCTCGGATCAAAATCCGGTCTCCAGTAAGGTATACCAAATAAGAATATCTTATATTAACATACAGTTCGCTTAAGTTGTTGATTTTATTACACACAGTCCATTTTTATCTTCATTTAGACATGTGAGGTGATTATTCAATCATAGCAATTGTATATTCATACATAGAAAGAGGGAGAAGAATATATTACATTTCTTTCAAACATGGGGGAAGGAGAAGAGTATTACTTCGCTTGTTTTTTGACAAATAAAATAATTCTACTTTAAATACTTCAAATAAAATATTTCATACATTCAATAATCAATTTGAAAGCCAATAGATGATGAATTACTCACCACCATATGTGAGTCTATTAAACATCTATTAAGCTTCTCTCATGACACGTTCAATAATAATATAAGGCCATATTCTAATATCATGGCACTTCGACTTAGATTCGATAATTCTGTCATGGGAATTGCTATTCTAGCATAATTCATATTAATTCATGGCATTTCTAGCCTAAACATGATTATCATGGCATATTCTAGCCTAAATCAAACAATCAAAATTGAACAAGGCGATTCTAGCCTAATCTAAGCATTCAAATGGACAACATGATAATTCTTATATATTCTATGCTATTTCCTAGTATGATTCTAATCATGTGCTCTTAAGCATGATTCTAAGCATTCATAAAGGAAATTAAATTCCTAAACATGATTATGATAAAGAAGAGATAGCGGACTTACCTTGACACACTTATCCATCTCGCAAACAAGAAAAAACACAAGGGTTAAACAATTCATAAAACCTAAACATACTCCTGAGCATCAAAATAAAACCTATACATGCTTATTCTAAGCATAAACTAAGCTAGACATGCTTCATTCCAAGCAAGAAAAATAAAAGAGAAAATAGGAGGGAGAAGAGAAATCTGTTCTCATAACATACCCTAAGTTTAGAACAATATAAAATGCCTGAAAAGCTTTAAACTGGAAAAGACTTCTCGAATTCTCTAGCGTATCTTCAGGAGGGAGAAGAGATGATTATATTAAATAATCAATGTACCTTGAAAAGTGAAAAGAGGGTTGTTTATATAGAGAAGGGGTGAAGCAAAAAAAAAGGAAGCAAAAAAACAAAAAAAGGAAGGTCTATACCGATGATTTCCAAAATTAAGGGACCAACAATCCGACGGCTATTGGTTAATAACTGGGCGACTGTTTCCTCTCTGGTTCTTCTTATTTTCGCACTTTGCAATGTAGTCCCTTCTGACCTTTGTCTGTTTGATTGCAAATAACTTTTTAAGTTTAACTTCGATTTACGATCTGTCAATTCATGCAAAAATTAGACATCCGTAACTTTACAACAGCTTACGATCATTAGCAGATTCCTTCTGGATTAATTTCTATGATTTTTTGAATTCACATGTTAGTTTTCAAGAACTTATATCGATTCCTTCTCACATTTCTTCCCTTGCCTTCCAAGGGCATTTTGATCATTTTATTACTCAACATTCATCTTCATTTTATCATTGAGCCCTAAAAATTCAGTGTTTATAGCTTGCCCCCTACTTTTGAGAGGTTTATGAGACACAATGGTCAACAAAGTACTCTCGCCTCGCCTTTCCTTCTTCCATCTCGACATCTTCGCCTTTATCTTTATTCTATAAGATTTTTCTCGTCATCTTCTTTCTCTCTTTCTAATCCTACAAAAAGTGTCCAATTCGAGCTTGAAGGGCCCACTTGAGGGTTGATGTGCTCATTCAAGGGCTGATATACCCGTCTAAGGACTGAAGTGCCAGTGTAAGGGCTGATGTAACTATCTAAAGGCTGATATGGCAATTCAAGGGTGAATGAAAGCATCCTTATGATGCTATGACAAAACACTCCTCAGTGCACCTACTTTTTAGGATTTCTAATGCTCTTTAGTGCACCTATTTTCTAGGGTTTGGCAACACTATTCAATGCGCCTATTCTAAGGGCTTCAAAAACTCTTAAGTGCACCTACTTCTTAGGGTTTGTAGCACTCTTTGTTACAAGTCTTCTTCAGGCTTGTGCCTATTCTAAGGGTTTAAAATACTCTTAAGTGTACCTGCTTCTTATGGTTTCTGACACTCTTCAGTGTGCCTCTTCTTAGGGCTTATGCCTATTCTAAAGGCTTAAAATAATCTTAAGTGCACCTACTCTTAGGGTTTTCTTCTAATGCATGTCCATTGGGAAAACATCTTTCATGCACTACTTAGCGGTCTTTAAACCTCTTCATTCTTCATGCCTTTGGCTAAGTATCCTTTTTACCTTCTTCGATCTCTTCAGACTCTGCATTCGCTGAGTTTCATGCCTTTCTTTTGAGTATCTTCATGCTTCTTTGATCTTCTTCAGTCCTTATGTTCAATTGGTTTCCACTCGAGTATTGTTAATTCTATTCTTGATTCCTTCTGGTTTGTTGGGGGAATTTCTTGATTTGCCTTGTTCTAATATTCTTTATTCTTGATTTATTTTGCATTCGTCATGCTTTTCACTAAGGAAATTCTTGTCATGTTGTTGATTCTTTGACTCACTGGGGATTCTTTTATTGTTTTTGCAAGTTCCTGAAAAATTCAAACATCTCTTGATGATGTAAAATCAATTCAAATTTTTACCTTATTCGGTGTGTTCTTCAACAAACTGCTTTCTAGTATCTGTAGAATTCTTCCATGTGATTCTAGTCAAAAATTCTATTGACTAATGTTATTTTTCTTTCCTTGTGAGTTGTAAAACTATTATCATGGCTTGGTGCTTGTCACTGGTTTTGTTTGTAAATTTCTTCAATGTCTTAGGATCGATGCAGAGTCTTTCTTTTCTTTTTCTTTCTTTCTTTCTTTCTCTTTTTTTTTTCTCCCTTCTTTTTCTTCTCTTTTTTTCTTTTCTCTCTCTCTTTTCTCTTCTTGTTCGTTCTTTCTCTTTTTCTTTTCCTTCTCTCTCTTTTCTCTCTTTTTCCTTCTCTCTCTGTTTTTTTCTTATTTAGTCAATCTGCCCCTTATTAGAGGGATAGCCGCCTGGTGGTTTGACTGTCAGCCGGTGGTCAAGGGCTTATATAAAGCCTATTAGTCATCTCGTCGCTTCATTCATGCATAACTTATTCATTCTTCATCCGATTCACTTCCGATTTTCTTCTACGTGCTCGTCTCAACTTCCTGTTTCTAATGGCAAGTCATCGAGTCCATTTTTACTTGAATAAGAGTGATCTTGTCTAAAAATCAACATTGAAGGGTCCTTTCAAAGGACCAAGAGGTGCCTATTGTCTACAATGTAGCTTCCCACACCATCAGCCAGGTATGCATTCTTCTTCATTCTTCGGTTTTTCATTTTTTAGAAATTTTCTAGGCATGTATTCATGTAGAGACTTCAATTTTTTGCCTTAGGACTACCATGAGAAAAAAATGTGTGGGTCATTTTATGGAGCCCACAATTGCTTTTTAGAGATAGAAAGTGAGGCTGTTAGGAGTAGGATCACTGCTGTCAGCTTCTATGAGTTTATCACTTGTCTTCCTTATGCTTCTTGGTACACTGATCATCGAGATTTAGTTGCTTTATGCAAGAGGTGAATGGACACAATCCATACATTCCATCTTCCGATTGATGAGATGACTATCATGCCTCTTGATATTGTCGCTTTGACCAGCCTTTCATATGGTGGTGAAGTCATTCCTATGAATGCTTGTATTGCAAACTCAAGGGAACAACAAGATTTGATCCGATAGCTTCTTGGGTGTAAGGTAAAGGTCAAGGATAAAGCCACAATTTGATACACTCCCCCATATGAGTATTGGAGGAGGAGATCCAACTCGACCCCAGTCGAGTTGGATCAGTATGCACATAGCTTCATCGTGTATGTACTCAGTTCAACGCTCTTTGCCAATTTGTCAAACACCACCTTCTTGACTCTACTACCTACCCTCCAGGACCTCGACCGAGTGAGGGATTTCGATCGGGGCTATGCTACTCTCGGCCAGTTGTACTTCGATTTGGATCATGCTTATCGAGGCATTTTCGCGATTACTGGTTTTGCTCTGCTTCTTGAGGTAACTTCTTTCCTTTTCTACACCTTTGTGTTTTGTCTTGTATGAATTCCATTTCCAATTCTATCTCATTCATGACAGATGTGGGTATATGAGTTAGAAGTTCTATTTTTCCCACTTCCCGCTTGTAAGGACCTTCTTTCCCGCAGATAAGGAGGTGGGTTACACGTTGTGCAGATCTCAAGAGGTCTCATGAGCTGGACTTCTTTCGTGATTACATTCACACGAGGACCTAGGACAAGGTCAAAAACATTATAGTCAGCTTTTCATTTATATCACATTCTTACCATGTTTCTTTGTTCTTCATGAATTCGCTCCGAGTACTTAGGGGCTTGAACTGGTCAGCTGCTATGAGGGTCGCCTCCCCATTCAACTACTACCGCATTCTTCTACCTTGCGTGAACAATATGATGTGGTATTTGGGTGATCGCGTTTGAGATTGGTTCAAAGTCCATCACGTCGTTTGATTCCTCCGTCACCACTGGTTCTAATGATAGATTTGGTTGATTTGGCCTTGGAGCTAGAGGTGTCAGATTACATTTTCGGGATTCATTTGAATACAATTGAGTTCCCATTGATGATGACTTCTTACATCGACTGGGTTTGAGCTACCCTGTTACACACTAGACTCGGTCGATCAGCTGATGAGACTCCTCTTCCTCTTACTATGTCTAGCCATACTAGTAGCTCTTTCGCTCATCGTAGGAAGAGATCGAGAGCTTCCTCTTTTGGTAATGGCACATTTGCTTCCTTTTCTACCGTCACTTGATAGCCACATCCACCTCCAACTCCTTCAGTTGCGCTAGCTATTCCAGCCAACCATGTGATTGGCGACCTCCAAGCTTATCCTTGTAATGTCATCTACACATGGGAGACTAGTGGATAGATCAGCAATCATGTGATCACTGACGATCCAACCATGCTTTTTCCCTTTGTTCCATAGGATACCACTCTGGTAAGTCTTCTGGCTATATATTTCTTAAGTTTCCTACCATTCTTCAATTAATTATTAATCATAAAATGCAATGCAATGTAGGTACCACAATCTTCTATATAGCGAGTCTTTCACTTACAGGCCGCTTCTCCTGGATATGTTTTACAGATGTCACATCGGTAGCAAGTAAAGTATTACTCTATACTTCATGTATGCATGATTTCTATCTTAATAGTTTTTCTAACTATGTGATTCTTTTGCTTGGTTAGATGAGTCGCCAGGAGGTTACTCGTCTGGAGCAAGAGATTGAGCATCTTCAAGCTTAAGTTGCTGCTTTCTTCTTCGATATCGACAATGATGGTGATGAGTAAGGAATGTTGCCACTGGCTTCTTTTATGATTTCTTTTGTTTATCAAGCTTCCATGAACTTTCATGATGCACAATCAAATGTAAACAACTTTTAGAAACTTAGTGAAAATTTCCTATTTTCAGCTTCATGCACTATGCATATTTGGATTAATCTCCATCCAAATTTATTTTTTCCAAATCATCATTTATTCAATTCTAAATAGAAATACAAAATCTGAAAGTCACGTGCTCGAAACCGCTCGTTGATACACATCCTAGAAGTCAAAAAACACGTGAAAAGGGGGTAGGTGGGCTATTTTGCCCTTATAACTGTCAGGCGGCTATCAAGGTACCACTGGGCAACTGACAAAAGGCTAGGCAGCTATCAAGGTACTACTGACGGCTGACAGAGCATCAAGCGGCAATTTTCCCAGTGGTCTCCCATTTTTCTTGCCTTTTTTCTTCGTTTTACACACTATTTAAGTACTACTCCTCTCTATTGCTTCTCCACGTTTTTTTTCTTTTTTTCTCAAGGTTTCTTTCATGCTTCTCAACCCCTCTTTGCATTGTTCAACATGTCTAACGCCTCTTTCAAGACCCTCTAGCCTCTCTTGAAGCCTCTAAAGGATAATGATTGGAAAAAACTCGAATCCAGTGGTCTCTACCATCTGAAGTTCCTTTGACATGTGAAACTTAACGTTCTTTTTCTCAAGGAATGCACAACCTTCTGGGATCCTTATGATCACGTCTTCCACTTCAATAGGCAAGATTTTTGCCCCCTATATGAGGAATTCTCTATCACACTCGGTTGTTTTTTATCCAGTTCTGAGAGGATCATTCTGCCTACTATCTAGACACCATCGATGTCCGATCTTGCCCATTTGTTCGATTTTTCAATTTCTACCATGGGCATTTACACCAGAGGTAGTAGAGTGATATATTATCTTCCATCATGCCTTTGCTTGAAATGATGGATAGGACCTAGTTGGCTTCACCTTCTTTAGTTTTGCCTTCTTGTATAGTTTCTATTGGTTTCATCGGACGGTCTCGGAGATCCACATCTTATGACCATCATTCCTCAGATAGGCCCGATTTCATAGCAGTTCCATTAATTCTAGATAAGACATTGATCAGACTGAATCAAGTTAGGATTGATCCAAGCCAGAGGTTTAGTGGCAGTCTTCTACTTCTCTAAGTATCTTTTTAACCTTAAATTTTGCCTAAGCCGGCTTTTTAGGTTTTTGACTCAGCGGGTTCATTCGTCATCATTTTTTAATGCCTTGATTTTTGTCTAGCAGCCCTTTCAAGTTTTTGACGTATCAAGTTTACCCTAACTTTTACCTGAGCCGCCCCTTTTAGGTTTTCAACTCAGCATGCTTTTCTTTCATGCCCTAACTTTTGTCTAAGTTGCCTTTTCGAGTTTTCAACTTAGCGGGCTTGCCTTAATTTTTGTCTAAGCTGCCTTTTCAGGTTTTTGACTTAGTAGGCTTTTTCTTTTTTCTTTCATGCTCTTAACTTTTGCCTAAGCTACCCTTTCAGGTTTTCAACTTAGCAAGCTTGTCTTAATTTTTGCCTAAGCTGCCTTTTCAGGTTTTCGACTTAGCAGGCTTTTTTAATTTTTCTTTTCTTTTGTTTCTCTCTTTTTTCTTTTTTCACATTTGTTTACAAGAGAGGCTATCCATTTTAACACTGCCTAAGGGGAATATTTCCTATTATAGCCCTCAACTTCATATGAGGAGGAGACTTGAGAGACGTTCTTCTTGGATAGATTGGCTTCAACTGTTTCTTAACACTCAGATTTGTTCGAACTGCCCATTCTAGAGGCTGAAGCATGTGGCATTCAAGACGTATATTGCATGCATGCCTTTAGCGGTTGCACCCATAGTTTATTTTATGATCTTACTAGACTGCATTGGCAATACGTACTTCAGCAAAGGATTGTGGATTCACCGACTACATTTGGTCCTAGTAGATTGTTAGCCACATAAATCTGTGGATTCACCACAGATTTGGTCCTACATTCAGTCCTCGTTATCTAGCGCATGTGATAGATTCTTGGCTATATCAGACCGTCAAGAGGAATCTGTTCTATGATCTTGATTTTGAGACAGATGATCGATACAAGGATTAAGTGTCTTTCCAGGCTTATATTCCTGATCCTGTTATTCAAGCTAGACGGTGCCGTGAACGATATGATGAGGCTATTTGTAGTATATCGAAGAGGCAAAGATGACATTGTTAGTTCCATTATTAACTTAGATGTTAGCTGCTTTCCTTTTGTCATTATGTAAAATAATTAAGACATTTCAAAAGTATATTTGTTTCCAAACAATTTCATTTCATTAAAAAAAGTACAATCATTTGTTCTTTGAGAAACATGTGCACAATGAGACAACTCCTATCATTAATCAACCTATCATTATGCAAAACAATTATTTTTCCTCTCATGCTTTTCTATTTGTTTTTTTTTTCATACATAATACTTTTTAGCTTGTCCATGTTGATGGGCTCAGTGAATTCATTCCCTCCTATGTCTGACAGGATTATGACTCTATCGGACTTGACCTTCGTCACAATGAATGAACCTTCTTAATTGGGCTTGAACTTCCCTCTTGGATCAAACACAATTGGCCTTGCTTATTTATGGACTAACTCCCCTTCTCTAAATTTTCTTGCCTTTATTCTATTGTTAAAGGCTTAAGCAACCTATTTTTAGTATAGTTTCATATGATATATGGCCTTCATTCTCATCAATCAACACCAATTGTTTCATTTCTATTATTATCCACTCCCTTTCAAGAATTTTTGCCTTTGTCACAACTCTCAATGATTTCATTTCTATCTCAATTGGTAGGACCGCTTCTGAATCATACACCAACGAGAAGGGTGTCATACCTGTCGAACTTCTGGGTGTTGTTCTATAACCCCATAACACAAATAGCAGCTTCTTTGCCTACTCTTTCTATGTCTGCACCGTCTTGGCCAATATCTTCTTGATGTTTTTATTGGCTGCTTCTACTGCTCCATTCTCTTGTGGTCGATATGGAGACGACTTATGATGTTCAATCCCATATTACTCTAGTAAGACTTTAGTCTCAGCCTAGAAATGAACCCTATTGTTAGTCAGGATGTGATATGGCATTCCAAATCTGCATATGATATTCTTTTCAATGAACTTCGCTATCTGCTTTGCCCTTAGTTTACTGTAGGACTCAACTTCTATCCACTTCGTAATACAGTTGATTGCCACTGCCACATATCGATGCCCATTAGAAGCTGACGGCCTTATCTCACCTATAATGTAAATGCTCCATATAGCAAGAGGCCATAATGTTGTCATCCCTTGTAGCTTTGAGGGTGGTTGATGAATCAAATTTTCATTGATCTAGCACTGGTGGCACCTCTTCACAAATTGGACACAATTTGTCCCTATGGTTAGCCAATAAAAGTCTTATTTCATTATCTTCTACACAAGCATTAGTCCATTCATGTGTGGTCCACATACACCACCATGAATTTCTTATATAAGCCGTCTTGCTTCTTTCTCATCGACACATCTTAATTGCATTCCTTCTGGCATTCTCTTGTACATCACTCCTTGATAACAAATAAATTGTTGAGCCAATCTTTGTAATACAACCTTATCTTTCTTTCTAGCCTTCTTTGGTAGAATCTTCTCTTCTAGGTATCTCTTTAAGTCACAAAACCACAGCTTCTTATCCCCTTTGGCCTCTATTACATGGGATTCCATATAATAATGACCATATGCTTGTGATATCATTATCGGTCTCATCAATAACTCTTGGACCCAAACTGATGCCAAAGAGGCTAAAGCGTCAACCATCTGATTCTCATTTCTAAGGAGATGGGTGAAATTCATTACTTGAACCTCTCAACCAACCTTCTGATGTGCTCAAGGTACGGTTTCAACCTTTCTTCCCCTAGATCCTAATCTTTGTTTGCTTGAGAGATAGCTAGTTTTGAATCTCCCAACACTTCTATTTCATCAATACCCATTGCAATCACAACTTTCAAATTAAAGGCATAGGTTTCGTATTCAGCCATGTTATTGGTGCCTCTGAACTCCAACTTCTTAGCAAGTGGAATGACTTCTTTAGTTGATGATGCTAGAATAACTCCTATTCCAGTAACATTTTGATTAACAGCTTCATCAAAGAATATCCCACTACCGAGATTACCTCCAGATGTTCATCTGGGAATTCCAACTCCCATGATTCATTATCATCTTCATGGCCAAAATCTCTGCTACTACTCTTTCTTTTACCACCTTCTTGGTGACATAGTGAATGTCAAATTTTGACAACTAGACTAGCCATCTTGCTAGCTTCCTCACAAATGATGGTGCTTCATAAAGATACTTCATCGGATCCTTCTTTGAGACAGCCTTAATCTTATAAGACTAAAAATATTGTCTTAACTTCTTTGACAACCACACCATGGCTGAGCATGTTTTCTCCATATAGCTACATTTCGTCTCTTACGGTAGCAACTTCTTGCTAAGTTAGTAAATGGCATCTTCTATGCCATTCTTATCTTCTTGTGCCAACATAGCACCGATGGCCTCCTCCTCAAGAGCCAAGTAGAGAATCAAATTCTTGCCAGGCTTTGTCGGTCTCAAAACTAGCGGATTCTACTGGTACTTTTTAATCTTCTCAAATGCTTCTTGACACTATTAATTCCACTCCATCGACTGATCCTTCTTTAAAAGCCTGAAGATCGGTGCACGAACTATCATCAACATGGCAACGAACTGATTGGTATATTGGATCTTCCTAAGAAACCCTCGAACTTCTGTCTCGGTCTTGGGTGATGGCATTTCTATAATCGCCTTAACCTTCCTGGATCTACTTTTATCCCTTTCTTGTCAACTACAAACCCCAACAATTTCCCTGAGGTGACTCCAAAGACGCACTTTTTTAGATTTAGCGACAGGTTGTATTTCTTCATCCTTTCTTGGAATCTATCCAAAGCTTCAAAGTGACCTTCTTGTGTCTCAGATTTAACCATCATGTCATCTGCATATACTTCTATCTCGTTGTGCATTATGTCATGAAATAGTGTCGTCACCATTCGTTGGTAAGTTGCCCCTACATTCTTTAACCCGAAGGGCATCACCTCATAATAATAGGTTCCCTATTCCGTTTTCATCATGTCTTCATTAGCCATCATTATTTGGTTGTATCTTGAAAACCTAACTACAAAGGAAAAAATCACACTGGTGACAAAGTTGTCCACTAACACATCAATGAGAGGCAAAAGAAAATCATCCTTCTATGAGGCCTTACTCAAGTCTCGAACACACATTTGGACCCTTCAACCTTCTTCGGCACTAGCACGACATTGGCTAACCATTTTGGATATTTCGCCACCTCTAAAAACTTGGCTTCAATCTGCTTCTAAACTTCTTCTTTAATTTTCTGAGCCCATTCCAATCTCAACCTTCTCAACTTCTACCTGACCGCCTTCATGTGCTGATATGTGAGAATCGTATGCTCAGCAATACTTCTCTTGATTTTAGGTATGTCATCATGGGACCAAACAAAGACTTCTTCATGTTTCTTTAGTAATTTTTGAAATCTCTATTTCTCCCTTAAGGAGTTGTATCAAGTGTAATACATATGTTTTAGGTTTCTCAATTGTACCAACATTAATATTATGAGTTTGAATGGTATGGATGCCAAATATGCTAGTGAAATGCAAATTATGATGCACAATGTCATTAGAAAAGACATTACACAAGTAAGCAAACTGATTCTTTATTGCAACAAACTTAGAAACATAAACAAATGTCATCTTCTTCAAAGAGGTTGGGCACAAATACATCCTCATAAAATACATTTTTTATTCCTTCCTTGATAAATGCAGCAAGGTCGATGGATGAGTCCATTGGTGTTGTTTAATCTTGAGGCTTCTCCTCCTTGATAGCCATATTCTCCATTTTCTCAACCATCATTCTCCTTAGAGATTCTTGCTTGAAAGATATCCTTGAAAATCTCAAATCTGAGCTTCAGCATTCCCTTGAAAACCCATAATTTAGTAACTCTCACATACTTCATATCTTGGGCTTTGACGGACTTGATGAATCTCCCATTCTTGGGCTAGAAGTCTTCTTCTTCCTCATCAAACTCAGAACCCAAACCTCTTCTAGAAGTTTGGCCATTGAAATCTGAAAGGGATGGTAAACCATGTCCATTCCTCCTAGTTCCTAACAAATTTCCTTGTTTCTTCGTTATCCTAGTGATAACAGGGCAGACTTCTTCAATCATGGCTACGTGAAAGCCTTCCATGTGGGGTATCTCTCCAACCTTCACACTTAAAACAGTTGTTGTAATAGTTGAAGCCGTATGAATAGTCACGATCTCCCCATCCATGTTGAATCAGATCTTCTGATGGAGTGTGGAAGGAACTCCACCAAGTGGATGGAACCATGATCATCCTAACAAAGCGGAAAAGGTGACTGGAATGTCAAGAACTATAAATTTTCTATCATTACTTCAATTGGCCCAATCTTCACTAATGCCTTGAAGATCCCAATGGCACTCCTCTTCGAGTCATCAAAGGCCCTGATCACCATCTCAGAAGGCTCAAGCTCATCTTCCCTGACCCTGTACTTGTGCAAAATCTTCTTTGGCATAATGTTGATAGTGGATCTATCATTAACCATGATGCAAGAAGATGTCTTCCCACCAAATCTACAGTGATCAATAACGACTTATTATGATTCCTTTTTTTGAAAAGTAGATCTTTATCAGTGAAGAAATTACACCCTTTTCATTTTCCCCCTTGGGTACTCCTTAGGTCATCGCTGCCAACATTTCATTTGTTATAACAGCCATTGATATTTTCACCTCTGCCAAAGCATTTCCCATGGCTTGTCTATGCTTTTGGGATGACATCAACAAATCCTAAATGCTAGCATTCGCTTGGGTATTCTTTAATTGCTTGATGACTTGGTCATTTTCTTCTTCCTTGGTTTCTTGGTAACTTTTTTGGCCCTTCCAGACAGTCCTCTTGGCTCTCCTTCTCCTTGTCATTGTAAAATATCCTACTCCTTGTCCTTCCTTGGACGTTCTCAACCTTACCCTTAAGTGTTTCTTCCTCTATTCTCACTCCTTTTTCTTCATCACTACTAAAGTCAACCCAAAAGTTTGGAAGCTTCTTAACTTTAGAAATGTCATCCTAAATACCCATAACTCTTACTTCTTTACACCTTCTAGGTAAGCTCTCCCTTCTCATAAGGTTCTTAATTGGCTTCCCTTTCCTAGCTTCGCTACCTTTCTTTACTTTGAGTCTTCTAGGTGGTGGGCCTCTTTTAGCCTCTTTTCTAGCTATCCACTTCTTGGTAAAGGCACTCGATGACGTGGACTTCTCTTTAGTGAATGCTTCTTCATTCTTTACCTCAACTTCCTCTTCATCTACTTTTTGTTGTTCTTTTTTCTCATGGTTGTTGAGGCACACGAATTTGGGTTCTGAGCTTTGCTTAACTCCCTTTACTGTAATGTTGGTCGATCCACCTTTCCTAGTGTAAATCTTGGCTACCAAATGAATGAGCTTATTTTTCGCCCTTTTAATAATCTACCTAGGATTGTCTTCTCTAAGCTCTTCAACCTTGGGCTCTTCAGCCTTGAGTTTTTCAATCTTAGGCTTCTTCTTTGTAGCTACCTTTTAAGTGGACCCTTCTTTTAGCTCTCTCGACCCTGCTCAATCTACTTTCTTCAAAGGAGTTCATGACTTGCACCTCAATCAAGCCTGACCCAATCGTGTTGGTTGTTGGAGGAGGTACCTGATTATAGTTGGGTAGTGGATTACTTCTCGTATTAGGCTCATGCATCTTTGGGTGAGAAATATGGCCCTTGTCGATCAAATCTTGGATCTCGTGATGAAGAAGATTGCAATCATCAATCTTGTGACTAGTCACTTGGTGAAATTCGCACTTCTCATGATGCCTCTAATTTCTTGGTAATGGATTTGGAAGCTCTCTTGATGGCAATGGCTGCAAGGTCCTTTCGGCTCTTAATCCTGCAAACATCTTGGATAATGGTCTTCCCAAACAACTAAACTTCCTTTGCTAGGCAACCGCTTTCACCTCTGCGTGCTTCGTGCTAGGCCCACTAGCTTGGTGATACTGCTCCTGACTTCTTCTAGGGTAGTTATTATTGCTTCTTTTCTGCCTGACCTCCAAATCTTCTATTTGAATGCTTCTTTTTGGAAAAGTTACTTCGTAATATAAATGCAAAAAAGTTATAATGTACAAAAATCTGAGGGGCATACCCCAAGAATTACAAAGGGACGTAAAGTCCAAACAAACAGTCCAACAAAAAGATAGAAAATGAAGGCCACAAGCGGCCTAAACAAAGTAAAAAAGCCACAAACGGCCTTAACAACATAGAAGAGAAATGAAATGATCACAAATGGTCTAAAACATAAAAATACAAGAGCTTTAACCCTTCTTGTTTTTCTTCTTCTTACCCTTCTTTACCGGGGTAGCTGGGGTGTCCGAATGAGCATGGTCAATCCTATCAGATTGATCATCCTCACTGAGCCCAATCAAAGGCTCAAAATGAGTGGGAGAAGACTCATTAGGTATCCGCCCTGAGGAAATAGATGCCTCACAATTTGTAGAACATTTGATAGTGCCCAAAAGTCTACCCTCGTCAGTCGCAAAAGGAGATGGAGAATCAGAATCTGAAACTGACTCTGCACTCAGAACTGTAGTAGCCTTCGGAGGCTCAACTTGCACTGCAGAAACTTCTGGGATAGTAACTATTTTGGTGCAATCAACGACCTTGGTCACATCCTTTTCTTTTCTCAAAGGGGCACTATCAGAGGTGCTAGCCTCATTCTTATCTGGACTTGAAGTCTTTACCGATTCTGGACAACGATGACCAAACCTGCAACATTTGGGACAATGTTTTGGAACCCACTCATATTTAACTTCAATTTGAATGATCTCTGGAGAGAGTTTGCATCTGAACTCAAACTTCTTAATCGGAAGGTAGGTTGCATCAAGAAGAACACATACCCTCGCATATTCCAATCTAGAAAGATCAGAAGTCATCTTGTCACAAGAAATAGGCTCTCCAACCATGCTGGAAATAATACTAAGGCCTTTGGTTGTCCATAAAGGAAACGGCAGGCCATATAATCGGATCCAAACGGGAAATTCCGCTACTTGATCCGCATTAAAATTCAAATGTGGATGCCAAGGCTGTAAGAAAATGTTTTTACCTCCAAACATCCAAGGACCGCGAGCAATGATAGCATGAACCTCATCCTCAGTTCGAAAACGAAAGAGGAGAAAGCCCGTGTCTGTAGAGCGGACGTCTTCTAGGCCGCTAGATTTCCATGCACGCATGGCTATCGAACGTGCAGCATGATAAGGCATCACATAGGTCTTCAAAAGATTTGATGGGGAAGCCTACCAATCTATCACTAATGAAGGTATGGGATCTATTAATCACCCTACAGACCTTAAACTTCTTTGTGGACCTGGTGGTCATTTTGGCAGCCTTGGCCCTCCAACAAGCTAGATACTCTGAAAAGGTCTCGTTGGGCTTCTGAAGCGTCGTCTCCAAGTCTCTGAAGGTTATCCCCAATTGGGTGTTGTGGCAATACTGCTCTACAAATTGTTCAAAAAGTTTCTCCCAATTTCTTGAACTCTCTTGAGGAGGTCATCGTACCATACTACCGCATCATCTTTTAGGTATAGCATGGAGTACTTTAAGATGTACTCTTTTGACAAAAGACTGGCGGCCATGATAGCTGCAAACTATCTCAAGTGCATCTTGGGGTTGCCCTCTTTATTACACTTGGGCAAGCTTGGGAGGTGAAACTTTGGTGATAGATCATTATCTCCAATGAGTAGGATATCGTCTAGGCCTTCGACCCCTTTCAATCCCTTCTTCTTCAAGAGGGACAAGACTTTCTCCATGTCCTTGGCCAACAGCTTGACCGATATGGGCTCTTTTTTATTGATTGAGCTTTTCCTATATCTTTGCGTTAGCTGGTCTTGCCATCACCATCACTATTACCCTCACGTGGCGGCTAGTTCATACAGTTGGGACTATTTTGGAGTGCTTCAATAAGTTGGGCCATTTGTTGTTGATGCATGGTGATGTCAACCCTTATTTCAACCATCTCGCTGCTGTTGTTAAGTGCAACCATTTCGTCAACTGGTTCTTCTTGCCTTGTCAAATGACACATACGAAAAAGGATTGTCTCCCAAGTATAGGAGTGTCGAAGTAATAAACCCGGTGAGACCGGGGTCGATCCACAAGGAAGGGGATTTTAGCATTACAAATTATAAGATAAGCAAATGTGATATGAATAATTCAAAGAAATGACAAGATAATATCAATAAATATGTAAGATGGTAGGCGGTATTACCGACCATTCAAATATAAAACAAAAAGCAAGAGGAGGTAAAACCATCCATGGAAATAGGTGGTATAACCAACCATAGTAAATTAAAGAACAATTTCATAAGGTGGTAGAACCTACCATAGTAAATAAAATAAAAAGTTCATAAACAATAGAATAATTAATATACAAGAGGAATTAACACAATAACAATGAAGGCTAAGGTTAGGGGATCCGCCCTTGATATTTCAAATAAGGATAATTAACCCATTTTAGTTATATGAATTATATTTGTTTCATTACCAATATTTATACCACTTCTTGTAAATGGGTTCAAGCATCCAATGTGCCAATCACCATATGTCTACAACAAATCAAGGTTCCTAACTAGATTCGTGTCGGTAAGGAAGAACCATACATCATCTAGAAAGGATCCAAGCATTTGATGTGCCAAGGATTGTCGACAATGGATCAAGACCTCCACTTTACGAGTGGTGTCAAGATTGATTAAGAAATTAAATATAAATCATATTGAATAAACATTATAAGATTAAGATTATTAAGCACATATTAAGGGTTAGAGAATCCTTATTCTCATATCAAGGGTTTCACCCTTTCACCTTAGCAAAAGAGAAATTAGAAGAACATTATAATAGAAAGAAAATAAAATGCAAGAAAAAGGAAATTCATTAATAACATAAACACACAAAACACAATACAAGATCCTAGCCAAAGCCAAAATGTTCCAGCCAAGGCCAAGATGCCCTAATGGGTCACAAGGCACCTCTATTTATAGATACATCCAGGGGCAAACTTGTCAAATTACAAGGGCATAATTGTCAAATATTAGTTGTAAATATCTTTGACAATTGGGATCATTAGGCACCGACTTTGACCATCAATTTGGACATTGAAATGTTGAGAATTTTAATCACATGTCTTCATGAAAGTTGTAGATATTTCTCTCAGCTTTCTAGAACATATTAATTTGCACAATTTTGATACGTATTTTGATAGATACGGTCCAAATACTGAGGCCTGGTCAGACTGGGCCGAAACTGTAGATGGGTTCATTTCAAGCCCAATTTTGGTCCACTAAGAGCCCGAATTTGATGATGCTTGTGAAATACAATCTTGTAGAAAATTGAATCAGCTTTCCAAAACATTAAAAATTGCACCATTCTGATCTATAAATAGAGAGTTATTCCTATTTTATCGAACCTATAACAAAACCAAAATTAAGAGGAATTAATTCCAAAGATGCAAATGCTACAAATATGCTTAAGTTGAGGAATTTAATGATACTATTAATGCAATATGATGAACTAAACTCTTATTAAACATGTATATTTAAGTGTTCATCATCAAACAACCACCTCATCTAACCCAAGCTATGATGGCTACAAAACAAATGTGTTAATGCCATGCATGCATGCATGTATGCCGGATATGATGCATGCTCATATAAGGGCATAAACACACCTTCAGTCTTCCAATCTTATCTCTCCCATGCATGTGAAGTCGAGTCTTTTTTCCTACAATTTTTTGCCTCATTCCCAAGTTATCATTATGGGATATAGGAATGCAAGATTCTCTCACCTATTTCTAGCAAACATGTTGATGTTGGATTCTCCATGATTATTATTACCTGGCTTTCTAAACATCATGATAACCTTAACTTATGGCACGTCCCTATTTTGTTCTTATGGGTGACTCGACATGTGGCATTCGTTCATGGTTCCATAAGGATTGAGTTGATGTTATTCTAATTATTGGGAATTTACATCTATAGACATGTATTTCAACATAGGTTTTGGATACTTATCCTATTGAAAATTTCTAGAGTCGTCTACATGGCCTTGAATCTCAAAGGTCCAATAATTTGAGCTCCTTCGAGCAAGAGATGCCCCCTGAGGCTGGCTCTTTTTATACTAATTCAATGGTATGTGCCCAAAGATAGTGACACCAACATGAGTCATCCAGGGTTCTAATAGAGCCAAAAACTTCTCATTTCAATGCCACATGGCTAGTTTAGGCAATTCGTGCTCATTGTGTGCAACGTGTAGTGATGTAAGGACTAATTATGCCAACATGAGATATAGAATTTGGTATTCCATCAGAATCAACTTCTCTTATCCCCAGTAGAGTCACCATTGTGTTAAAGCCTCTTTCAAGACTTAAGGGAACACAAATGAGCCATGGGCACGTCTGGAGAAACAGAGTTGCCACCCAATTGTTTAATTGCAAATGAATAGGGGCAATCCGATCCTTCACTTTAGGACTTAAACTACCCTCATCCCTTTAGAGATGGGTTCTGAAAGTTAGTTATGAGTCATTCGAGTCACCCAGATTAGAATTCGTCCTCCACTAAGGTACACCAAATAAGAATATCTCACATTGACATATAGTCCACTTAAGTTGTTAATTTTATTCCACACATTCCATTTTTATCTTTATTTAGAAATGTGAGATGATTATTCAATCATAGCAGTTGTATATTCATACATAGAAAGAGGAAGGAGAGCATATTACATATCCTTAAAACATAGGGGAAGGGGAAGAGAATTACATCACTTATTCTTCAACAAATAAAATAATTCTACTTTAAATACTACAAATAAAATAGTCCATGCATTCATATGAATCATACATAAAATAATCAATTCGAAACCCAATAGATGATGAATTCCTTACCACCATATGTGAGTCTGTTCAATATCTATTAAGCTTCTTTCACGACATGTTCAATAATAATATAAGGCCATAATCTAATATCATGGCACTTTAACCTAAATTCGATAATTCTATCATGGTAATTGCTAAGTAGAATTCATATTAATTCATGGCATTTATAGCCTAAACAAGGTTATCATGGAATATTCTAGCTTAAATCAAACAATCAATATCGAATAAGGCTATTCTAGCCCAATCCAAGCACTCGAAGGGACAATATGATAATTCTTACCTATTCTATGCTATTTCCTAGCATGCTTCAAAGCAATTATAAGTTCTTTTAGCATGATTCTAATCATATGCTTTTAAGCATGATCCTAAGCATTTGCAAAGGAAATTAATTTCTTAAACATGATTCTAATAAAGAAGGGATAGCACGGACTTACCTCGACACGCTTATCCATCTCGCAAAAGAAACGCAAGGGTTAACTAATTCATAAAACACTCAACATGCTCCTAAGCATCAAAATAAAACCTATACATGCTTATTCTAAGAATAAACTAACCTACACATGCTTCATTCTAATAAAAAAATAAAAGAGAAAATAGAAGGTAGAAGAGAAATTTGTTATCAGGACAAACCCTTTCTGGGTTTAGAGTAATATAAAATGTTCGAAAAGCTTTAAACTGGAAAACAATTTTTGAATTCTCGAGCGTGTCTTCAAGAGAGAGAAGAGATTATTATATTCAATAATTGATGTGCCTTGGAAAGTCTAAAGGGGGTTGTTTATATAGAGAAGAGGTGAATTTGAAAAAGGAAGCAAAGAAACAAAAAAGGAAGGTCTAAACCGAAAATTTCAAAAATTAAGGGACAAATAGCAGTTGGTCCAGGACGACTATCGGCAAACTATCAGGCCACTATCTAATAGTCAGGCAGCTATAAGTCAATAGCGAGGCAACTGTTTGACCATCAGACGGCTGTTGGTCAATAGTTAGATAGTTGTTTGATAGCTGGGCAGTTGTTCCCCGATCCTTCCTCTGCTCGATCGTAAATAAATTTTCAAGTTCAACTCTGATTTGCAGTCCATAAATTTTCACGAAAACTAGACATCCGTAGATTTACAGGGGTATATGACTCATCAGTAGATTCCTTCTGGATTAATTTTTATGATGCTTTGAAGTCACATGTCAATTTTTGAGAACTTCCATCAATTCCTTCTCACCTTTCTTTCCTTGGCTTCTAAGGGCATTTTGGTCATTTTTATTACTCAATTTAGTGTCTACACACATGCTAACATACCTTCAGTTCTGATGGGCACCAATCTTTGATACTTCCACATACCGTCTATCAAACAGATGCTACCCCTACACCAGCCATTGTAGTCTTGCCTCGTCGATCATTATTTGACCCATTTGCTCATATATATTTTGGACGATAACACCAAGTCACTCGATAGTTGGATGGCTGAGGGTTCAAGTCTTGTTGACCTTGGGGTGTTTGACGTGAATCATGAGTTCTTCAAGATTTTGACGATGATGACAGAGTGGCTTGCCTCAGAGGTTTGTGTAATTCACTACCTAATTCTCCCATTTTCTTATTATTATCTTACGCTAACGTTTACTAATAATGAAGCACATTGATGTTTACCTATGGACATTATAGCATAGAGTAGTGGATCTAGGGCTGGATTTGGTTAAGAAATCTACCTTCTTGGACACTATGTTTTAGGTAGCATTTCTTTAACTCTTTTTGAAGCTAGTGCAATACCACTTCCTGTATTTTTCTAACGCTATTACTATTGACTCAGTTAAAGTTCCAAGGGTTGTGGCAGTATTACGAGAGTGCACCGGAGGATATCGCATGGAATAAAGATCTCGATCTTATGTAAAATGTCGATGAGGAGAGTCCACTCATTGGCCGATCGTGGGAGGATCTTGAATGGGTAATGCATTATTATTCCAAATTGTTATTCAATGCAATATTCCTTGTGGTCAGGTAAAAACTAACCGTTCTTCATTTATTGTCCTTATGGTTGTATGTTCATATTAATCTTAACAGTGAGCATTGGGTAGCGGCACGTGTGGTCTTGAATCTTCGCACCATAGTGATTTTATGACTCATACATTGCGACCACCTCTTTTAAGACGGTGAAAAAGCGTTATTGTTGTTTAAAACACATACTACCACAGCTCATGACACAGGGTCATTTTGGCGATAGAGACTTCCCCACCGACCCTTTTGACATTGAGTAAATAGAGGATATCATTTATGTCCCTTAGTAAGACGTCATAGAGGGGGCCTATAGAGTTTATTAGATCAAGTTAATGGCATACCTTGTTGGAGGTGTTCTGTTTTTGAACATACGAGCCTTCACAGAGGAGACACTACAGCGTCAGATGTCTATACACTATTGGAGTGATCGGTGACTAGTTCGGGTCACTGTAGTCGATGCCACTTTGACTGACCCTACTTTAGATATTGCACCAGTAGTGGGTACTCCCATTACACCCACATCTCCTAGTCCTCAAGATTCATGATCACTCACGGTGTTTATCATGTACATGATGTCTTTTTGGGTATACTATATATATTGAATTGTACATATTTAGGATTAGGACATGTTAGATTGTAGATATTTTGCGTTCTTTGTATTTTGGACTATACATTTTTAGGTTTAATATATGCCAAGTGTAAATTTATAGTAGACAGATTATAAATTGTTTAAAACAACATTTATTATACATAATATCATAACAAAGAAAATATAATCAAGAACATGAAAATATATACAAAAAGCACTAACAATTTAATAAATATCAATCACGATCCATAATATTATAATAAAGAAATGAAAATATGTACAAAAAGCACTAATAGTACGCATACAGTTACAAAACTACAATCATCATCAGTTATTACGTCATGCGCCAACAACATGATCAAGCGGGATCAAATTATGACATGTTTGACAGTTATGACCTAAGCCTCCATAACGGGAACAACTACGTGATGAGCTTGAGACACCCTGGGATGGAATCCGATTTCTTCTAAGTCTTCCAGTTGGCCTCCTTATTACTGGTGGTAGGATAATTCCGTTACTTCATCATTGAAAACCACCCAATCCTCACTTACCCCAGCTGGTGGCAAGGCATATGCATGGAGGTTGCGTTCATTGGTATACCACTTAGCATATTAATCATGACACATGAGTAAGCTCATATGCTTGCAAACATCTAATGCATGTGCGTAAGGCAAACTGCTCAACGTCAAACACCCTATAAGTGCAGGTTGGGGCATGCATGTCCACAACATTGACATATTTGTTATCGTACACCTCATACATGGTAAGAGAGATGCCACTAACACTCATCTAATCGCCCTCTTTCAAAAGGTCCCCTATTAACTTGTCGGCCCATAAAGTGAGATGTAATTGTGAGGTAGCAAATATTTTCCTTTGTTCATGGAACTATTTTTGAAGATTTGTCTAACAATCATCCGCTAATACTATATCAAAGAGGAAATAGGCGTGTTTAAACAATTGTTCATGGACTTAGTAATATTGGTTGTCATTATGTTATAACGTCGCCCAAAAAATTGTGAACGTGCCCATTTCTCCACACCTTTCTCTCGAAGAAATGCTGCAGTTAAGGCATATATCATTCAATTATACGCATATGGTAGTCGAAATCAGTACGATAATAGGTCCTTATAGTTTGGGTGAACATGCCTAATGAAGTCTTCTCTTTGAACCTTACCTTCAAGTTTCTATTCAGGTGATGGGTGCACAAGCCATAAAGTGTCCCAAGAAAAACAGCAAAAATAGTCATTTCAATACTAGCATGGTAATTATAAATGATCAATAAATATTGGACATTACGGACAACCTAATCACGTGGCTATGTCATGAACCAATTCTAGGATTTGTTATTTTTTGAATGACCAACTCCAAATGCCAATGGATATGTTTATTTACTTTTGTCCATCCATAATGCCAAAGACATGGTATCTTTGTATTTCACCTTCAGGTGAGACCCATCTACTGAGACAACGAGCCTAATAAATGTTATAAACCCTGTAAAAAAGAAGCCCCCAAACTCATGAAAAAGTACTTAAAGTGTTCATTAGCATCAGTTCTAAAGCGGTTCTTATCCTGGGGTTTGCTTTCTCAACCATGTCAATATAATAAGAGAAAAGTATAAATGATTTCTCATGAGATCCATGAAGTTCCTCCAAAGCTGTCTCTTTTGCCCTCCACGTCTTGTTGTATGTAATGATAACACCTAATACCTCTTGAACATCAAACATAATGTCCCTGGGCCAATAAATCCTGGACGCCTGAATGAATTTGGGCTTTATGTGTTTTCCAATAACAACAAAAGTTGCTTGTTTGTCATTCGGGTGGAATCTAGCTTCTGAACATGTGTGCTAGTTGTTAAACTTCCTCACCTGGAAGAAATTAGAATTTGCTACATTGGTTGCCTGTATCTACCACTTGCAATTTTTAGCATGACATACAGCCTCAAACCTTGTTGTGTTGGACTTTTTTCACCTTAAACTGTAAGTTTTATCATAATGCCAAATTCGATAACTTCTCACGAAGCTCAATTTTGCTATTAAAAATCTAGCTAATTGCAACTTGAATTTTGTCAACTATAAAAGATGTGGCATCCTCATGAACTGTTAACGTTGAATGCACAATAGGAGACATCCACCTGAATGTGTTTGCCCGATTATCATCAGTTTAAGAAATTGGCATCATTTGCCACAAAATCTACCTTGGATCTGTGTCTTGTCCTACGAATGTTGGAGAAGGGGTAGATTGAATAGGAGTAGAAAAGGTCAAAGGCACCTTATGGTTCAAATCATTTACAAACTCTATGCAACCATCTTCGCAGTTATGTAACCGTCAACCAACCCTTCATTTACATTCTAACCATCTACATTATCATTTCCATCATGATCATTGCCATCTAAGGCTTCATTCATGTTATGGAACCACAACCAGCATTGTCGTCATCATCATCATCATCACCATTGTCATCCCCATCATCACCATCAATATGGACATTTGCTAAGCTATCAAATTCTTTAAAGTTATCAAGGTGTCGAACTAACCCCAATGGCAACAATTGGTTGAATCCAACATCTCGTACAACACCATCTGATTGCTCATCTACATGCCAGTAGATTGTTGAAAGTCATGGCTAACCTATTCATTACGATGTAGTTAGGCATAGACAGAAGTGGCCTCACTTAATTGGTTGCTACCACTTGTTGAGCGAAACAAAAACAGATGAGAAGAACTCTGCCTTTTCGTTAATGGATTAGATCGTGACCTTGTTCTTTGCTGGTCCCTATCTTCAAGTATGAAAATAATTGATGTATATGATTGTTAGTCCTCCACACTATATTGTATGGAAAAAACAAACATCTTTCTTAATCTAAATAAGAGTTGGCAATGGTGGAGGACCCTTTGAAGAGAATGAACAACTAAACTTATGATTTGTTTTTTACTCAAATCCCAACCCATTTTCGTACTTAAACATTCAACCAACTCATTGTAAGCAATACACCAAGGAATTATCAACGCCTTAGACCTCCTAGCCATGTACATAAAATCTTCATTCTATTTGCATCTTCCATGAATCATTGTACAACATCAAAATGTGCAAAGTTTCCATTGTGCATGCAAAAGACGTGTCAAAATTCATCCTAGAACCAAAATATTATTAAAACACTGCATAAAAGTCTGGAAAAATGGAATTTTGCCCTTCTACTCGATGAGGCTCGACAAAATCCACTTGACACGTGACAAACTCGACAATGATAGAAACTCGACGGAGGTTGACAAAAGCTCAACGCATGTTGCCCAACGAGGGACTACACACAAGACAAACCCGACAATGATAGAAACTCGACAGAGCTTGACAATGCTAGACACGCATTGCTGAGCAAGAGACTGAACACAAGACAAACTCAATAATGACAGAAACTCGATTGAGCTTGATAAAGCTCGATGCATGTTGTCGAGCTACTAGACACAAGACAAATTGTTAGGCTTGACGCTTTGCACCTAGGCTCAACAAATGAGTCGATCATTGTCGAGCATGGCATTCAACATTGTCCGACAATAGGACAACGTAGTTGGATTCTGTCTGACTAAATACTCGACACTCGACAAAGCTCTGTTGGTTGTCAAGCCCTCATCTTCCTCAGTCAGTATGCCATATTTTTCTCAAGAAATTCTTGTTATTCTTTTTTTCTTTGCAACTAAAATACTAAGAACACTTCTCTAAGCGTACTACACTGTTTTCTAATATCGAGTTTTTAGGCAATAAATATTTCAACAACATTAAAAGCTTGAACTAAATCAAGGAAAATCCATGTATAGAGAGATGTCTTACCCATTGTTACTCAAATTTTGAAGATTGCTTGCTACAAATGATAGACAGTGAGATTTTGACAAAAATATAGTTGTATGGAGGAGTTTTGCACAAGGTTGTAGAAGAAGCAAAGGAGATAGAGAGGAGTATTTGAAGTTGTTTACCTTATTTTATGTATGAAGGGCAATTAGGTCATTTTCCAACAAAAAGACCCATGGCATAACATTTTTAATGAGTGGGTTATTTTTCTAACAAGCCCCTTAATTTAGGCTATTTTCTGAATTTTTCTACAATTTATTGAGGTTTTAGTTTGTTGTATTAAAAAACAGGCGGAAGAGGAAGGCGGAACCACAATTTAATAGGTAAAGCAGCCATGCCCATGCAAGCATCTGTTCTTCCCTCCCTCCCATGCCTTCCCACCAACAGCACCAATTAAAACTCCCGAAACCCTCCTGTCTTCCCTCCATTATAACCCTCTTAAAATCATGCAAGTTTCAAACTCACCTCCATCAAGTCCATTCTCACATCGTAAAAAAGGGACTTGAACAAGACCACTCCCTCATTTCCCATTTCATCTCTCTCTGTCACTCCCTCGCCACTCCTCTTTCTTATTCCGCCTCCGTTTTCAATCACATTCTGAGCCCCAGCACCTTTTGTTGGAACACCCTTTTGAAAGGGTATTCTCGGAAGTCTAGTTTTCTTCAAGTTTTTTCCATTTTTATTCGCATGATAAGGGAAGAAGGTCTGCCTGATAGATATACGTTTCCGTTGGTAATTAAAGCCTGTTCGAGTGGATTTAGTTTGAGGGAAGGAACAGCGGTTCATGGGGCTGTGATTAAGTTTGGAGTTGATGGTGATGTGTTTATTGGAACCAGTTTGATTGATCTGTACGGGAAAGGTAAGGATATTGTGAATGCACGTCAGGTGTTTGATGAATTGTATGAGAGAAACGTTGTTTCGTGGACCGCGATGGTTTTTGGGTATGTGAATGTTGGTGATTTACTGGAAGCAAAGAAGTTGTTTGATTCAATGCCGGAGAGGAATATTGTATCGTGGAATGCACTGATAGGTGGGCTTGTTAAGATGGGCGATATGAGGAGTTCTAGGAAGTTGTTTGATGAAATGCCTAAGAAGAATGTGGTTTCTTATACGACAATGATTGATGGGTATGCAAAGTCCGGTGATATGGTGTCAGCAAGGTCTTTGTTTGAAGAAGCTCCAGATAGAGATATTGTAGCGTGGTCAGCATTGATATCAGGGTATGCACAGAATGGTCAGCCTCATGAGGCTGTGAAGATTTTTTCCGAAATGTGTTTGAGAGATATTGTGCCAGATGAGTTTACAATGGTGAGCTTGATGTCGGCGTGTTCGCAAGTGGGTAGCTTGGAATTAGCTAAGTGGATTGATTTCTATTTGAGTAGGAGTAAAATGGATCTAAGTCGACCTCATGTTATTGCATCCCTAGTAGACATGAACGCAAAGTGTGGGAACATGGATAGAGCTACAAAATTGTTTGAAGCAATGCCTGTTAGAGATCTAATTTCATATTGTTCTATGATGCAAGGACTGTCTATACATGGTCATGGCATGCAGTCTGTTAGCCTTTTCAATAAGATGATAAGTGAAGGGTTGATTCCTGATAAGGTAGCCTTCACAGTCATTTTGACGGCTTGTAGCCATGCTGGCCTTCTGGAGGAGGGTTGGCACTACTTTGAATCCATGCAAAATGTGTACTCGATTGTTCCTTCTCCTGATCATTACGCATGTATGGTTGATCTTCTTAGCCGGACTGGGCATTTAAAAGCAGCTTATGAGCTTTTAAATTCAATGCCCGGGGAACCTCATGCAGGTGCCTGGGGTGCGCTACTTGGGGCCTGTAATCTACATTGTGACATTGAGTTGGGAAAGTTGGTTGCTGAACAACTCTTTGAGCTTGAGCCGCTAAGTGGTGGTAGTTATGTGCTTTTATCCAACATCTATGCAACAGCAGAACGGTGGTTGGATGCCTTTCTCGTGAGAAACAAAATGGAAGAGAGGGGAGTTAGAAAAATACCCGGTTGCAGCTGGATATAGTTCCCTAAGACCTCGTTTCTCTGTAAATTCTTCTTGGGATTCTTTTTAATTTGCAGAGGTGAGCTTCTTGGAATTTGAACTATTCTTAACAGAAAAGTATAGAAACCGAGTTTTCCACCCCCTAATCTTGTTCAATCTTTTTATTGAAAAGATTTTGGATGTTTAAACTCAAGACATGGATATAGTGGTTTTGCCAAGATGTTGATTTCCAGTAATATTCTTGAAGGTCATGATGTGGAGGGTATCTTGTTAATTGTAAGGTCAATATCTGTTTGGTTGTTTATTGACACTGGTGGCAAAAAAATTTGGTAATTTGAATAATCTCAAAGACATCATCATCTTAATTTGGCTTAACTAGGTCACTTTGAATACTTGTACAAAGGCACTAAATGTAAATACCCTGTCAATCTGCCTGTTTTTCTCATTTATGCTTCCACTAGTTGGATCATTCTAATGTAGGACTTTATTCTTTGGAGGGTAGGAGTTTTTGAAACTGCCATCTCCAAAATTCTCATGTCAAGGGTAGCAAGCTCTGATCTATTCACTCCATTCTGTGGCATATTTTCTATCACCCACTGCATACATATTTACAACTTGTGAAAATGCAGTAGATTCTTATTGTACTTGTTTCTTTTTCTTTGATTCTTCAAAGGCTGTAAATTTTGGATTAAAAGCAGATTGGAGAATGACAAAATTTGTTGAAGCCAAGTTTTGCTTCCAATTTTAAAAGATGTGAACTTCAATTTTGGAAGCTGTTCTTTATTTAACTCTTGATTCAAATGTGGCAATTACTGTTTTCTGTCAGATGTATTTGTAAATCATTTGTTAACGTGATAAATGGTGCTTTAACTTTGAAGTGAACAGTGACATATGATTTAACTCGAGTTCTGAATACACCGTTTTTTTTTTTTTTGAAGAATTAAATTTTTTGCTGGGGTCATTAAAATTTATAGGAAAAAAATATATATATTAGACACTTATGTCTTTAACATATTGCTTCTACAAATTTGACTTTTTATGTTGTAAGTCATACATATTTCTGTTACAAGCAACATTTCCTGGTACAGTTATCATGATTTTTACATATTTTATGCGACATGTCCTGATATCATTCTCATGATTTTTACATATTGTATAAAATTCTCTAGTACATGTGATACTGTTGGCTTAAAAACATGGTAAGCAGATTTTTTAGTTTGTGGATATAAAACTGATAATTTTTGTTGCCCACGTCTAAAGATTTAGTTCAAGAATTGGTTTATGGAAATGAAGACATAAGTTGGAACTGTTGGGGAAAATTGGGGAGGCTAGTGTATATCATGTCATATATCTATTGAAATGTGGTAGCATTTATTTTTAGTTTGTATATAAATTACATAACAAAATTAAAACGTGTCTCATCGTTTGGATTGCACAATGCAGGTCCTTCTCTAATTTTGAGTGAATTGCCACATTCCTATTGCCTCTCAACAGCAGCATTTTTGTTCAAGTAAGAGATGGCTACAGAAGCATGGAACGCTGCTCCTATGGGAAGAATGTCCTCATCAATAACTAAGTATGGTGAGTGCAATTGGTTAAGAGCTTTAATTGTTTCATTCTTTGTTCCAATGATGAAAAAGGCAGCTGCCATCTTCTGTGAGGAGAAGCTGAAGTCCTCTGCTGCCATCAACATTGGAATTAGGTGCACATTTGGTTTCCCAAGCAAGGACTGTCCAACACTCTTTGCATGTTCATACGTTGCTTCATCATTGAGAAGTGCCGGGTAAGACCTCAATTTTTCCTCCATGACGTCTCCTGTAGCACTACACCGATGAACGGCTGCTTGCATTTCTATGACGTGTTAACGAAATCATCTCATAATTCTATCATATTCTTCCTGATAGCTAGCTATACATCACTGATTCTTTTATGAAAAAGATTATGAGAATTTTTTGAGAAATTATATTCTTTTTTAACCCTCCTCGACAAAAAATCAAACAATATATAACTCTCTGATTCTTTTCTTTAGATAGGAAAATGCCCGAAGAGTGCCTCCAAATTTCAGTCTCTGGGATTACATTTCCTGCATGGCTTGCTTCAATGAACCCGATTGAGATTACCTGTATATGGTTGGAATGGAGTAAAAACTACTAGATTTTGATTCCATTGAAGATAAAGACAAAGAAAAACGAAAGGTTTCAGGAGAAAAAATGAAGATACTTCATTGTGGACCACCTGTATTGAAGCTTGCAGATATAAACAAGTCAATGATTGCTTTTCCTTTGTCTGGATAAATCCATGAAACTACTCACAAGTAATTCAGATACTTGTCGACGTAAAAGGTATTTGACAACTAGACTAGAATATATACATTCATCTTTTCGAGTCTCGAGAGCAAGAATGAACCATAAGGGGAGAGCCAATTAACTATCATGTAGATGTTTGCAAAAGTTTTACCCTGGCTGCAAGAGGATCTGTCTCCCGAGAAAGTATTCGTTGGATTGCAACGATTCCAAAAGAATCTGCAAGAACTGGATTTCTGGTAGCTTGAGGGTTTGCAGCGTTCTCACCCTTTTCTTTAATTATGCCAATAAACCTCCCAGCAGCAGCAAGCATAGGACCAGTCTCGAACCAATGTCACCAGTAGGTATTTCTGGTGAAATATGCAATGCAAAAATGCCCAGGAACTTATCAAGGCACCTTCTTCTAACATATGGTACGCGCCAGCATAACCCTCTTCTCCAGGTCGGAAGACAAGCTTAACTGTGCCCTTAGAAATGAAATTCATATGATGCAACCGGGTCAAAACAAGCTAGAAGAACAGTCAAGTACGTTGAGGAAATTTCCCTTCTCTTTTCCAAATCGGTTTTGTGATTGTTAATTTACCTTTAGTTCATCCTTCTTGCGTTGGCGTAATTTAGCGGCTGCCAGCAGCATCGTGACATGAGCATCATGGCTGCAGGCATGCATTTTCCCATCCACCTTGCTCTTATACTCCCACTCCACCAATTCCTTCCTTCCAAATAACAATATTGAATAATATTAACTCCATTTCTTTAATTTAATAAATCAAGGTAGTTATCCAAGCCTGGCAATAAAAGGGTTTAAAGTTCAAACAGTAGCTATTATTAGTTTGTTGCCTTCCCTCTATTTGAGATGAAACATATAAACAACCATTTTGTCAAGATAATTAAATCTGTATGTTGATAATTCTGAATTTGGTTGTAATACCAATAATGAAAGAGTCAAGTATCCCAGAAAAAAATTAAAGTTAATGTTATCGTAGTTGTCTCACATTTGTATAGTTGGAAAGAGAGATTTTAAAAATAGGGGTTCCTCCATCAAAAGCATTGCCTTTTTGGGTTAGAATTAGGTGCCGCTAACTTTGTCATAGAGTCAAATCTATGAACTATTAATGTGAGAACTTAATAATTTGACAAAGGAAATGTTGTTTATTTGGTTGTTTAGATAAAAGAACGGTTGGTTATTTGATGTTTGAACTAAGACCTTTGAGAGTGAGATACTTCAATTGTAAAGAGATGTGTCCACATTGAGAATATCTATATTGGATAGTTTTAAGGAGAGTTATTGAGTTTATTAAGAATAATTGCAAGGGTAGATATTATAAAGAGAGTAAACCTAAATATTGGATATTTGTTTCTCTCACAGGGAACCTATGAAGAGGGAACCTGTTTCCTTAATAAAAAGAAGAAATAAAACCGGAGGATAAAATTAACAATTGGATTATCTAGGCTTTATTAATGATAAGGCTAGGGTAACATGCCCTTGGGAGATAGTAACAAACAAATGTCAATTAAATATTCGATAATTAAATACTTATTATTTAGAAAAGTAATCCGAGGTATACAGAATTTATTGTGATTAAGGAGATTAACCGAATCAACAAACTGGGTCAAAACTTAAAAGGTATGACCAAGGAAGAGAGACAATTAGGGTTGAATTAATTTACCTGTTTTGCGAGAGCGTCCGTGTCAACTCTAAGACCAAACCAGGGCTCCATCCCGGTCCCAACCAACGCCACGAGCCCAGTCTTGGCTACCGGCCACGTGTATTCAATCCTAAGTGACTCAAGCTCCGCTCTTATCAGTTCAATCGTCTTGTACTCCTCAAAACCTAGCTCTGGTACTCGTGAAGTCTCCTCCTAACCTCTTCAACCACTCCAAGAATTCCGGCTCTCTCGCCGACTCCAGCAACTCCCGAGTCACTCAATTCAGCTTCTCCGGTTCCGTCCCACTCGTAGCCTCCGTAGCCGCCCATGTCGCGTGGCATGTAAAGACCGTTGATACGAGGATCAGAAGGCTCAGACAAGCCACGACAGATTTCATTACTTATTTTTGAAATGAACAATAATATATCTTTTGTTATTTAAGTTGTCTTATTCTTATGAAATTTTAAATATTTTATTAGATAGGTATTTGTTTGTGTTAGTTCGTAATTTTTTAGTTTTTATTTTTAAAAGTTTGAAAGAATACGTGGATATGGTTGGTATTATTTTTTTATTTTTAAAATTTTAAAAATAATATATGATTGATATTAATTTAAATATATTAAAAAATATATATTTTTAAAGAATAAAGTTTTAAAAATATAAACAAATAAAGTGTTAATAATTTGTCTAGTTCGAAATGAGAGTGATATTTTTTCACAATTTGTAGATATTATGGATAGTTAGAAATTTTTATTTTGGACAGTTTGTATAAGATAAATATTATACCCTTTATATTTCGTAATTAAAGTAAATCATATTTTAACAGTTTATCTACCATCAATTATAAAAAGTGAATTCTTTAGCTTGTGTTACGGTTCGTTTAATTTACTTGCTAGAGTGGCCCAAATGTGCACAAGGTTTAGCCTTTTTTCTAGAAAGCTTACAAATCCTAGTCCATCCTCGAGAATTCTCTAACAAGCCAAAACATTCTAAAATGTAAATAACAATCGTCGATGTATTAAATCTTAGCCATACATTTAAGAGAAGGTTTACTATAAATACCCCTTTAAGCTTCATTGTAAAACTAAGTTGTCATCGAGCAATTGTAAAGAGTTCTTGTGTAATACAAAACATTCTCACTTAGCAACACTTGCCTCTAATCTTCTAACACTTCTCCATACTTTGCCTAAAAGCTATCTAGCTCAACCATTCAAGTTTCTCAAACTTCTTTTCGAGTGAAGCAAGTCAACATCAAGGTTTATTTAATAACTTTTGAATTCGAGTTGTCTAAGTATTGCACAAGCGTGTTGCACAATTTCTAAGCACGTGACACTTACTTCAATATGACTCTATTGGTAAACAATATTTCTTTAATAATTACTTGTTTTGGTTTCCACATTATGACTTCATTCTTTACAAGGTAGGAATTGTTACTAAATATAACAATGAATTAAATTTTCAATGATAAAGTTATTTGCATCCAAATAATTGCTTTCAATACCCATTTACTTTTTAAATCTATTATAAATATTTAAAAATCTAGATTTTGGTCAAAGCACCTTTTTAAATTCCTAAAACAAACTTAACTAAAAATTATTCTTTTCTGTTATTATTATTTTCACACATTTTAGTAAACCCTATTATGTCTCTAAAAAAAAATCTTTTTTCTTTAACCTTTTTCTCTTACAAAATCAATTTCCTTTCTCCAATTTTTTTTTTTTTTAACTCATCGCCCATGCATATCTCCTCTATACGCCAGAAAATTTTGTTTGCTCAAAAGATTTTCATTTCTTTCAGTTTTTTTATGTTATAGAATGTTTTATTTCTTAGTTTGTTTTGTCATATAGATTAAATCAAAATTCCTCCTTTTCTATGTATTTAAAATTGGTAGCAATTGGAGCAAGGTGAACAAATGATGAATTGCCAGAGAAGAGAAAGCAAATAAGTTTAATGTTGGAGATAAATAAATTTAAATAAAGATTTAGAATAAAGTTAATGAGGAAAGTAATTGCATTTTGTTTATTCAAATTAATTATTCTTAAAATAAATTATTTGTACTTAATGGTAAATTTCTTAATAAATAATTTAGTAAAAAAAATGTATTTGTAAACGGTTGTTCAACATAGATTCTTGGGTGTAAAAATAGTCCCCATACATTTCAGTTATACAATCCTAAGAAATTGGCATGATGGTAAAGTCACTTGCCTGTGATTACATAGGCATCATTAAGATTAGGTTTGAGGTTCAATTCTCACTATGAAAGTGCAATAAATTTATATATTCTGTAATCTATGGAACAAAGGTCCATAATAAAGGTGATAGTTTTGTATTAAATACAAACATGATAAGCACAACGTTGAGTCTACAGATATAAAACTGAAAGCCAATGGTAAATACATACATGACAAGCATAATGCTAAGTCATATAAAATGATAGTTTTGTATTAAATGCATCTATGATAAGCACAATGCTGAGTCTATAGAAATAAAACTGAAAGCAAATGGTAAATACATACATGATAAGCACAATGTTAAGTCGTATAATATGAAATCAAATGGTTTCTGGAAATGAGACTATTTGGGATAATGGATGGGATACATGTCATAATGTGTGGTGAGAGATATAAGGCCAAATTATTGTTGAAATCTGATAGAATTTGTTTCAGTTTGTAAATCACTTACAGAACAAAATTAAAGTTGTCTCATCACTTAAAATGCATAATGTATGCTCTTTAATTCCTCAAATTTAATCAACACATGTTGGATATACAATGTTCTTATTGCCTTTAAATAGCATTGTTTTCCAAGAAAGAGATGGCTATTGCAGCATGAATGACTACTCTTATGGAAAGAACATCCTCTCAACACCCCACTTTCTTGCTCCCCATTGGCATAGACACAAGCGCCTTCTCCTTCATTTTGCCAGATAGAACGTCCTCCACCCTCCTGGAGACTATCTTCTCCACCGTCTTAGGGACTATCTACTCCACCCTCCTTGCTTGTAATTATCATTTAGTAATGAGTTACATATACAAGTACAGGAAATGATAATTATGCAGCAAATAAAAATGCATAATACTTTGAAAAGCACAGTATAAAAACGTGTTTTCCATGTCCTAGCCAATCTATCTTGCTTTTTTATTTTCTCTGTACTTCAAAAATGACAAGTCTTTCCTCCATCCTTCGATCAAAATTCTCACTCCTTCTCTCTTCACCTCCAAAAACATAATTTAACCAACTTTCCCACTTCCTTTGTCCACCTTTGTCATGCTTGCTTTTGGGTTTGACTGCCCTAGATCTGGGGAGCTCAACCGGACCTTTTACACTATTAATGCAGGAGCGAAGGAAGGTTAAAGTTTACATAGGTAATGAGGACGAGTCGGGTGGGAGTGACAAAGATGAGTTGGGTGAGAGTGACAAAGACGACTCAGGTGGGAGTGACAAAAGAACGTGTTGTCTTGTTCTTTTGTTAGTGAATCTTTGTTATTAAAAGCTATAATCGAGCTGTGAAGTATTTGTTTGGGAGGAGGAAAAAGGATTCTATCCCATGTATAACAGCTGACTTTCTTTCTTTTTTTTTTCTTTTTTGAAATTGTAGAAATCTTTTAGGTAATTGGGCACACTTATTAGCTGTATTTGGTAGCATGCTATTTAACTTTTAAGATTGGGATTAAATGGATATGGCAATTAGCATGCAACTGCTAATGAAGCGGATACGCGAGATAGAAGAAAACTAACATGTAGCTTTCTTGGAAAGATGATGCTCTCAAGTTTTGATTAATGATGAAAAGTTGAATGATAGGCCTAGGCTTCAACTCCCTTTATATAGGATAAAATAAAAAGACCCCAATGTCCTAAAAGTATTAAAATATTAATTCCAAGCACCCAATAATATAATAATAATAAAATAACTCAAAAATAAAGTAGCCAAAATATAACTCAAATGTAGCACAAAAAATAAAAAAGTTAAAATTAAGCCTAAACAAGTTGAACCCACGAGAACTATGCTGCATCAGCTGTCTATTCCTCTCACGACCCCACTTTCATGTTCTCCACTGGCACAAACACAAATTGCTCCTCCTTCGACACAAATTCCTTCTCCTCCGTTTTGTTAGATAGAATGTCCTCCACCACCCTAAAGACTACATCCTCCGCCCTTCTAAACACTATGTCCTTCACTCTCTTGGAGGCTATCTCATCCACCCTTTTGGTATGTAATTATCATTTAGCAATGAGTTACATATACAAGTATAGAAAATGATAGTTATTTTGTAAATAATAGTACACAATACTTCAAAAAGCACAGTATAAAAACGTGTTATCCTCGTCGTTGCCAATTTGTCTTGGTCTGTTATATTTTCTATACTTCGAAAATGGAAAGCCTTTCCTCCATCATTCTTTCAAAATTCTCCGTCCTCCTCCATTCACCTCCAAAAAAAAAATGTAACCAACTGCTCCTTTTCCTCCGTCCACGTTTGTGAAGCTCAGTTTCAAGTTTTGGCTACACCAGATTTAGGGAGCTCGACCACACCTTTACACTCTTAACGTAGGAGCGAACGAAGGCTAAAGTTTACATGGGTGACAAGGAAAAGTCGGGTGGGAGTGATGAGGAGAATGCATTGTCTCATACTTTTATTGTTGAATCATTGTTGTTAAAAGTTCTATTGAGTTGTTAAATTTTATCCTATATAAAGGACATTGATATAATAATAAGATAACTCCCGATGATATAATAATAATATGATAAAGAGACCCAAATGTCTTAAAAATATTAATTCTATGCCCCCAATGATACAATATTAATAAAATAACTCAAAAATAAAGTAGCCCAAATGTAACTGAAATGTAGCATGAAAATAGTACAAAAATAAATAAGCTAAAATTAAGCTTAAACAAGTTGAACTCGCCTAAACTCACGAGAGCCATGCTAAATTAGCTGTCTATTCCTCTCACTACCCTACTTTCATGTTCTCCACTGGCATAGACATAAGCTCTTTCTCCTTCGACACAAACTCCTTCCCCTCTATTTTGATGTACAACATATCGTCCACCATCTTGGAGACTATGTCCTCCATCCTTCTGGAGACTATCTCCTCCACTGTCCTGCATGGACACCCTCTTGGAGATATCAATACCCATACTTCTTGCCTCAACCACTTCTCTATCCTTCATAGTTTCCTTACTTTCCTTAGTTTCCTCTACAATTTCCTCTGCCTTTTCCTTCTCCTTGCCAATATACACATTAACATTAACCATCATTATTCGTTGGACAAGATCCTTGTTTGTCCTTCCAAACAAATACTTTAACTCGATTACAGCTTTTAACAACAGTGATTCACCAACAAAAGCATAAGACAACGTATTCTCCACGTCACTGCCACCCGACTTGTCCTTATCATCGATGTAAACTTTAACCTTTCTTTGCTTCTGCATCAAGAATAGGGTGTTCAAAATAATCCGATCCGATCGGGTTCATCTGGTTGGTTGGTTCTAATAAGTTTGTATTAAAAATGAACCAGAAATCGGGTTTAAGTGATCGGGTTGTGTCGGATTTTTATGCATTAATTTGTGGAATGCATAATTTTACCATGGACATTGCCACACCAGATCACTTATATAAATTCAACATTTTGGACACCCCAAACCTAATTGAAGATAGCCCTAACTCTTAAATCCAACTCCAACCAAGCTTTGTAGCTCCTTTTCCAACTCCATCGTATCGTGCCAAAGTGCCCCTCCAACATCACCGTTTTGTCGCATCTATTCTCCAACAACATCTCAATCCTCTATTGTAGTTATATTCACTTTGGTCTCCTACCTTCTCTGACCCTTTATCATGCTTATAGCTCGCATCCTGTCCACCGTTTGTCGCGCTTACCACATTCTGTACTCTCTTCTGTCATGGTGATCTCCACCGATCCACCTTTCTGTTATTGTGCTTTTCTTTGTCTTCTTCAAGGCCATTTTAGAAAAATATTACAAAAATTTTTTATTGCTCACTGCAAAGTCACAAAGAGGCATCTACTTCCCGACCTAGGTTTCCCTCATTTTTGCTCACTCATTTTTGTACATCAGATTTTTATTTTTATTTTTATGTTTTTACTCATTTCTGGACATCATATTTCTATTTTTATTTTGGATGTCTGCTTCTACTTTATAAATTAGGCTTATTGTTTTATGTGGATTACATTAATATCATTCATTGCTCTATTTTTTCTTTACGAAATTGATTAGAAATAAGATTATGAATTTTGTTCTTTATTTTGTTTCTTAATGAATTGGATTTTGGATTTTCTTTGTGGGTTTCTTGAATCTTATTAGCAACATTTGGTTGCTAACAAAATGTGGATCAACTTCTTCATAATAATTTTATCTTATTCCATTTATTTTTTTAGGGGCAATTGATAATTTGATGGATAGAAGTAGAGTCAAGGCTAACATTTTAACACTTCTTTTTTTTAATTCGACATTGGTTTATGCCTGAACTTAAATAAGTCTTTACTTGGTCGCTGTGTTTATGGTAAATATTGGAGAAAGTAACTCAACATAATTAGGGAGGGCTTTTTACTTACATTTCTGAATATATCTATTCTTTGAGAATCAAATTGAGGAAGGCGTAAATGTTCCTTTTGCAATGTTTTTTTTTCTTTTCTTTTGTACACCACGTTTGAGTTTGAGATTGGAAGTAAGAAATTGGCTATAAACCAACTAACTTGACCAACCCAATCCAATATGAAGCAGCAGATTATGCGTCAGGTTTTTGTGTGCAAAAACCTATCACGGGTTGAAATCTTTGAACGTAATGTTGCATCAGATTGAGTCAATCCAACAAAACCTCACCCAACCCATGAACACCCTAATTAAGAGTGCAAAGTTGTGGTCAAGCTTCCTACATCGGGTGTAGCCTAACCCCAAAACTGAGCATGACAAAGGCGGATGGACGAAAAGGAGCAATCGGTTACATTGTGTTTTTAGAGGTGAATGGAGGAGGAGGGGGAATTTTGAAAGAAGAATTGAGGAAAGGCTTTCCATTTTCAAAGTATAGAAAAAAATAACAGAACAAAACGAATTGGCTAGGATGAGGATAACACGTTTTTATATTATGCTTTGCAAAGTTTTTTGCTTTATTGTTTGTTACGTAATTATCATTTCCTATACTTGTATATGTAATTCATTACTAAATGATAATTACATACCAAAAGGGTGGAGGAGATAGCCTCCAAGAGGGTAGAGGATAAAGTCTTTTGGGGGGGTGGGGTGGGGGTTGGGGGGGGTTAGGGTTGGGGAGGAGTACGTAGTCTCTAGGATGGTGGAGCACATTCTGTCCAACAAAACATAGTAGAAGGAGTTTGTATCGAAGAAGGAGAAGCTTGTGTCTGTGCCAATGGAGGAAATGAAAGTGGGGTAGTGAGAGGAATAGCAACTGATGTAGCATGGTTCTTGTGGGTTTGACTTGTTTAGACTTAAATTTTGGCTGACCTATTTTTATGCTATTTTCGTGCTACATTTAAATTATATTAGAGCCACTTTATTTTTGAGTTATTGTATTATTATTATATCATTGGGTGCTCAGAATTAATGATTTAATAATTTTAAGACATTTGAGTCTTTTTATTTTATCCTATATAAAGGGAGTTGAATCCTAGGCATATTGTTCAACTTTTCATCATTAATCAAAACCTGAGAGTATTCTCTTTCCAAGAAACATGTCCTTTTTCTTCTACTTTGCGTATCCACTTGGTCATAATGGATAATTTAGTAACATAAATTTTTATTTGTAAAAAGTGTTCAGTAGGTGCAAATAGCCCCATACTTTTCAATTATACAATCCTAATAAAATGGCATGATGGTAAGTTACTTGCCTTTGATACATAGATGTCATTTGGATTATGTACGAAGTTCAAAGCGATGAAAGCGAAAGATTGAATATGAATAAAAGAAGGACGTAATAAAATTCAAGATGAGAGCTGCTAGTTGTAGCGCGCTGCGCCCCTATAGAACTCTCACATTGAAAATGCAATCGATTTACATATTGTATAGAACAGAAGTCCATAATACATTTGATAATTTTGTAGTAAACACATATGTGATAAGCTCAATCCGCACAATGTTGAGTCTGCTAATATAAAACTGAAAGCCAATGGTTTCTAGAAATGAGACTATTTGGGACAACGGATGGGGTTGTGGTGAGAGATATTATGCCATATTTTTGTTGAAATCTGATAGAATTTATTTCAGTTTCTACATAACTTACAAAACAAAATTAAAAATTATCTCATCACTTAAATTGCATAATGTAGGATCTTTAATTTCTCAAATTTAATCAGCACAGGCTGAACATACAATGTTCCAATTGCCTTTCAATAGCATTGTTATCCAAGAAAGGGATGGCTGCTGTAGCATGAAGGGCTGCTCCTATGGTTAGAACATCCGCATTAATAATTAAGTATGGCCTACCGCTTCAATGGTTTCATTCTTTGTCCCAATGGAAAAAAATGCAGCTGCCATCTTCTGTGAGTAGAAGCTGTCCTCTACTATCATTGCCATTGGAGTTAGGTGCCCATTTGGTTCCCTAAGCAAGGACAGTCTAACACTCCTTGCATGTTCACACATTGTTTCACCATTAGCAAGAGCCTGGTAAGGCCTCCTTTTTCCTCCATGAAGTCTATTGTAGCACTACACCCATGAACTACTACTTGCATTTCTATGATCTGTTAACATAATTATCTCATCATTCTATCATATTCTTCCTGATAGTTAGACATCCATCACTATGATTTCATGAATAAGATTATGAGAAATTTTTGAGAAATTATGTACATAAATTTTTTGACTTGCTGGACACAAAATCAAACAATATAGAACTCTCTAATTCTTTGCTAAAGGTAGGAAAATCCTTCTGTTACTCTGAAGTAAGCCTCTAGATCTCAGTCTCTGGGATTACGTTCTCTACTTCGCTTCCTAGAATGAAACCTATTGAGATTACCTGTATATGGTTTGAAATGGAGAAAAATTGTTCGAAACACAATACGAGGAGAACCTATTGACTATCATATAAAAAGTTAGCAAAAGTGTTGCACTGGCTGCAAGTGGATCTGTTTCGAGAAATTATTGTTGAAGTGCAAGGATAGGAAAAGATGCTGCAAGAACAAGATCCCTAGTATCTTGAGGCCTCGCGGCATGTCCCTCTTTCCCTTTGATTATGGCTATAAACCTCCCAGAAGTAGGAGGTATAGGGCCAGGTCTTGAATCAATGTTACCAGTAGGTTCAAGCCAAATGTACAATGCAAAAATGCCCTGGAGCTTATCAAGAGCACCTTCTTTTAACATACAGTATGCACCAGCATAACCCTCTCCTTCAGGTTGGAAGAAAAGCTTAATTGTGCCCTTTCAAATGAAATTTATATAATGCAGTTAGGTCAAGACACACTAGAAGAAGAGATAAGTACTGCAAAAAAATTTCCTATATTTTTCTTAAATTGGTTTTGTGGTAATGAATTTACCTTTAATTCATCCCTCTTGCGTTAAAGTAATTTAGCTGCTCCAAGCAGCATCGTAACATAAGCATCATGGCTGCAGGCACGCATTTTCCAATCAATCTTGCTTTTATGCTCCCACTCCAATTCCTTCCAAATAACAATATTGAATTAGATAAATTAGATATTTTATTTAATCACTTAATATAGTTGTCCAAGCCTAGCAAGAAAATGATTTGAAGTTCAAAAAATAGTTATTATTAGTTAACACGCTATTTTAATTCATAGTAGGGTGAGGGATATCACCAACCATTTTGTCACGATTATCAAATTTGCTTTTCTTATGTGTCATGTGTCAATAAGTGCCATGTCAACATTATTAGAGCTTAAAGGGGAGAGTTTTTAGTGGCAGGAATCCTTCTCTTATAGAATTCCTTATTTTAATCAAAATCAAATTTGAAATTTACATCATTAATTGCATTAATGGGTTTGTTTTGGAAAATTAAGTAAAATAAAATTTGAACTATTGTGGAAACCGAATTGGACTAGGACTCTTTTCTTTCTGAGTATATCACAAATTCATTTAGGGTAGTTATTCTGTTCTCTATCCAAATCATATATTGAATTCTGCCTCTCTCTTTCTCTCTCTCTCTCTAGTATCTTTGTTCTTGAACCCTTGCGTAGCAACAAAATCAAATTCCAACAATGGCATTGTCAACTGAATATAAGAAATCCACTAGCAGTTCATCATCATCAAGTGATTCCAACAATCACACCAGTGATAACAGCTCACAGTCACAACAATCACTACAACATGTGGAAATTCTGATTGAGCCAACAATGAGTGATGATGAAGAAGTTCTTATTGGGTGAACAAAGGCCAAAATCAAGTCCAAGTTCAACCAGTTTCTTACCACTAAAGTGAAAAACAACTTTATGAAATACACTTCAAAGAGGAAATTACAAATTGAAAGGCCAGTGAAGGTTTCTGATTTAATAAGTATGGCCTACATGAGGTTCATAAGTCCATATACTGGACCAAAACAGTAAACAACTTTCTATCTCCTGTTAAGACTCTCATTCAAGCATTTTATGCTAATATACCTAATTCAATTGATGATCCTAAAAGTTTTTATTATCAAAAAGTATATTGTAGAGGTAGATTGATGAAATTTTCTTCCAATGTGATTAACCCATTTTTTGATATTCCTATTGGGAGTTTACATTCTGTTGATGATAATTTTGAGATGACAGCTGTTCTTGAAGAGTTAACTAGTCGTGGTGATTTAAAATGGAACTCAAGAGATGGGATTGACCAAAACTATCTTATGAACAAATATAGGGTTATGTCATAAGATAGCACAATTTAATTATTTCTCTTCAACCCATCAAAATCAAGTTAGAGATGATAGGTTGAAGTTTCTATTCTGTTTGGGCACCAATAGAACAATTAATTTAGGCTTGTGGATATATAGGATGATAGTACAAAATTGCACTTTACAAATCTAATTATCATTTGCTTGTGTTTCCTTATTTGATTCAAGGAATTTTAGCTCAAATTGAAGTTCCAACGAGTTCTAAAGAGACATCTAAAATTATACCCTAAGCCTATCACAAAAATTTTCTTGTCCAGACTATATGACAAAACTGATTTGCCTAATAATCGTTAATGAGACCAAAAAGGGTCCGACCAAATCCAATGGGTAATATGGAAGAACAACTTGCTCTAATCAATGTTACTCTACCTGATATTGTGTAAGATATTAAGGATATCAAGTCTATTAAGGATATCAAGGCAAAGCAATTTGAGTTGGAGAGGAAAATTGAAGGAAGGAAATTGCAAATGAACAACCTCCTATAGAAATTGATGAGATCATGGAGGAGCATCCAAATGAGACTAGGCCAAAAGAGGGACATGTTGAACAGACTGCTGTTATGACAGACAAGGCCATAGAAAAGAAGAAGAAGAAAAAGAATGAAAAGAAGAAATCAAAAGGCACTAAGCTAATGAAACAGAAAAAGATTAAGCTTGCTAAGAAGAAATCTGCCAAGAAGCAAGCACTGCTGTAGAGAAATCTTCTAATCAACTTATAGCGAAACCAATTCCTATTCAAAGCTCTGATGAAACATTGCAAGAGTAACCATCTCAAGAGGAACAAGCACCACCTGTTCCTACTCCACAGCATACTCCATCACATCATGCAGAGTATTCACATGAACCAGCTCCTGAGCCCAAGAAAGCAAATGAGGAGATTCCACTAGAACTTGTAGTTAAATCTCTCATTGGGTTGTCTCATAATGCTGAAACTAGTGCTAAAAAGCTTGACAAGCTATTCTGATTATGGCAAAAGTCACTGCATCTTCTTCTAATACAACAACACAGCAGGAGACTCCCATATCTTCTAAGCAACCTAAACAATCCACCATAGGTAAGAGGTTCAAGACCAAAGCTAGCAGGTCTAAGAAAAGGCCTAGACTACCATCCACATGGCCTGTTTGCAAATCAGCAAAATTTAATTGATTTCATATCTGTTTTTGAACTTCATTTGTTTTCCTTTCTGCTCTATTCTTTAGTTTTTGGAACTTGTTTTGAAACCAAGAGGGAGACAACTGGTTTCTAACGATTGTTTTACTTTGCTTTGAACTAATTTTTATTTGCATTAGTGTGTTAGTCAGGGGAAGCAATAGTTTTTGCTTTACTTTGGTTTTGTGTTTTTTTAACTTTGCTCTAAACTGATTTTTATTTGGGTTACTGTGTTAGTCAGGGGAAGTAATAGTTTTTGCTTTGATCTCTTGGTTGCATTTTGATGCAGTTTGAACTTTACAGGAACTAATTTGTTTTTGCATGCATATTTAAATTGTCTGCTTTGTGTTTGGTTAACTTTGATCTCTTTATAATTTGATGTCTTATTGCCTCTAATAATTTTACTTGCAAGTTATTTGCTATGTTAGTCACATTAGCTCTGGTTATTCTACTTGCAATTTATTGGATTTGTTATCTGTTTTATACCTGACAAGTTGATAGGTGTCTATTTATGTATTACTTTTATATCAATTCGTCCATGTTTCTTTGCTATATTCTGTGGTATTTTTATGTTTTTGTGTGTTTTGATGTTTGTAGGAGTTTTGGAGCAACTTGCACAAAAATGGAGTAAAACCCTTCATTTTCACCTCTGCTAGTCAGTGATCTTCTCGGATTTAATTGTATTGATATACAATGAACCCGACGACATATTATATACCGTTGGAAAGCTCTCGAAGTCTATTTTCTGGAGAAATTTACGGTTTATAAATCCATTCAGTGTACCAAAAGTTGTAATCAAAACAGTGTGAGATGTATAGAAATATAATTCCACAAGTCACTGTAGCATGTATAATACGGGGCACTGTAGCAATTCACTGTAGCAGAGTATTTAAACACATTTTAGGGTTTTATTTTGATAACTTGAAGAGGGGAGAACGTGGTGGAGGCTGCAGCTCTGGAATTCTTTCATCTCTTGGAGTTCTTGAAGGAGAAAGGAAGCTTGGAAAGAGGAAGAACTACAATCCAAAGAGAATTACATCAAATTTGCTAAGTTTTTCCCTTCCCTTTCATTTTCTGGAATGTCTCCATGTTGTATTGTATTTACCACGTTCTTAAACATGTGTAACTGAATCTGAATTGGTTGAGGGTGATTTCAAAGCCCCTGATATGGTTTTTGTAAGTTGATTGTGTAAGGAATTGTTATCCAATTCTCTAATTGAAGTTGCTTGTATTCTCCCATATTTAATGCTTATGATTGCTTGCTGATTGTATTTGAGTGGCCAACTGAATATAATCTGGTTGTGATTTATTGCTAGACTAGAAATCTTGATCCGTAATTGTCTTGAATTTCTAATCATTAGTAGCAAAATTGTGATCAGAGATTACAATTAGAGAATATAACCTAAGTTAAATAATCCGAGCTTGTGTGTTTATTGCTTAGATCAACCTATCTTTCTTATCATAATGCATCCATTGAATTAAACTCAGAGAGCTTGTTCTAGGTTGTTTAATGGATAGAGATTAAATAAAGAGCTTGTTTTATTTAACAACAAAGTAAGGAAAGATTGGGGTAATAGAGCTTGTTATTATCTACGGTTGATAACTTCAATGCTGTAATTAGATGACAATTCTACAATTAATTCGCAAATCCATATCTTGTGGTAGAGAAGGATCCCTTAACCAGCTTTCTCCCATTGATTTTTCATTCAAATTTACTTCTGTTTTGTTATTCTTTACTTGCATTCTTATTTCATTTAGTTAATCATTCAACAAAAATCCCCCCCTGTTTAGTTTATTGTTGCTGGAAATAACAAATTCAATTAGAATCAATCCTCATGGGAACGATATCTTACTTATCACTTTATTACTTGTGCGACTAGTATACTTGCTAGTTTCGAACGCATCAAGTTTTTGGCGCCGTTGCCGGGGATTGATTTTCTAATCGATTTGTTATTTTGTTTTCATTGTTGATTCATATTTTTTTTTGTTTTTTTTTTATTATTTGTGTTTAGACGACATGGCAGTAAACTTCCATCAATTCACTGGCGGATTTGAGCCACAACTACCATGGAGAGTAAATGAGGTAAGCACTCCGAACATTGAACAACAACTTTCTGAGCTAACTTCTCTTGTGGAAAACATGGCTGTAGGACATATGCAAAAATCTTATGAATGTGGGATATATTCTATGATGGAGCATCCAATCGACATGTATCCAACTTTACAAGAAGAATATATGGAACAAGCCAATGCCATGGGTGGATTTCCAGGACAAACGAGGCAATGGTATGATCCTTTCTCTAAAACTTACAATGCTGGATGGGAAGATCACCATAATTTCAGTTACTGGAATCATCAACCAATCACTCCAAATGTGATACCAAATCGGCCACAAGGTTTCAATCAACCTAGAGTGCAGCAACCATTTCAAATGCAACCACCACCAATGCCACATCCAGTACCACAACCAGCTTCACAAAACTCAGGTATGTCTCTCCAGGATATTGTTAATGCACTTGCCACTAACACAATGCAATTCCAGCAGGAAATTGGGGCAAGTATCCAAAATCTCGTAAATCAAATGGGACAATTGGCTACTAGCATGAGCAAATTCGAGGACCAATGCTCAGAAAAATTATCTTCTCAAACGGTGATCAATCCAAGAGAGAATGCTTGTGCGATAACTTTGCGAAGTGGAGAGCAAATTCGAAATGGAGAGCAAATGGAAACTGGGGCAAGTATCCAAAACCTGGCAAAGAAATCACAAACTGATGAAGGAGATGACATCACATCCACCATGAACAACACATCATCTTCTAAGGTAAATCCTATAACTCTCATTCCTTCATATGTTACTCCTCCACCTTTTCCTAGCAGATTGGCAAAATTGAAGAAGGAGGAACAAGAACAAGAAATCCTGGAAACTTCTCACAAAATCGAGGTAAATATACCACTTCTGGATGCTACCGAGCAAGTATCTTGTTATATAAAATGTCTCAAAGAGTTATGCACCAGCAAGAGAAAGTTAAAAGGAAATGAGAAAGTAAGTGTAGGGGAAAATGTTTCAGTTGTACTACAAAGAAAAATTCTTCCGAAATGCAACAATCCAGGTACGATCACCATTCCATGCACCATTGGTAAAACCAAGTTTGAAAGAGCTATGTTAGATTTAGAAGCATCTATTAATGTCATGCCATATTCTATTTATGCTTCTTTAAATCTTGGACCTTTTGCGAAAACTGGTATTACCATTCAACTTGACTGATCATTTTAATGCATATCCCAAAAGAGTTGTGGAAGATGTGCTTGTGCAGGTGAATCAATTGGTTTTCCCAGCAAACTTCTATGTCCTTGAAGTAGAGGATGAGACATCTCCTAATCCAATTCCGATTCTTTTAGCGAGACCATTCTCAAAAACTGTTAGAACCAAGATTGATGTTCATGATGGCACTCTCATCATAGAGTTTGATGGCAAGGTGATATGTTTCAATATCTTTGAGGCAATGAGGTACTCTAGTGACTTACATTCTGTTTTTGCAGTTGACGTTGTTGATTCTTTGCCACAACAATATTTTGAGTTAACTCGCAAGAATGGATTGGATGTAGCTATTAGTGAGCATATAGGGACAAAAATTCCAATGAGTCAGGAATTTTGATACAAGTGTCCAAAGAAATGGAGGAAGCTGTGGCAAGCTTAGATGAGACCATAGCAATAACCACAAATAGGTATGATGTTTCGTACATTCAATTTACTTTATCTAATGAGAAACTTCTTCCTTCTGTGACGAAAGCCAATACCTTGGAGCTTAAGTCCCTGCCAGATCATTTGAATCATGGATTCTTGGGTGAGAATGATACTTTGCCAGTTACAATGGAAATGGGCCTTGCACAAATACAAGAAGAGAAACTCGTCCGAATACTTACAGACCACAAAACAGCTATTGGGTGGACGATTGCTAACATCCAAGGCCCAGCCATATGCATGCACCAATTCTTGTTGGAAAAAGGATCCAAGCCCACTAGAGAAGCACAGCAGAGATTGGACCCTCCCATGATGGAACTAACGTCGGGCTGTGGACGTTAAACCAAGCGTTTATTGGGAGGCAACCAATGTTTTTGAAAAATAAATAAAAAAAGAAAACAAAAATAAAATAAGATAATAATGATCAATTTTTGTGTCTCGAGGAGATTCCTTTCGTAGGCCATCAAATTGATCAGGTTTTATCTCTCTTTGCCATCTGTCTTATTTGTTTTTATATTTTTTACTTGTTTTTTGACTTTTGTTTGCTATTGTGTTGTTATCTCTTTTATGTGTCTTGAGTTTCGTTTCAGCTCTTTTCTTTTCCTTTCTTTTGTTTAATTTGATTACTCTGTGCTTTGAGCTCTTTTGTGCAGCAGCTTGTGGAAACATCCAAACGGAAGTTGAAGTCATTCGCCAAAGGTTTGAAACGTGCATATCTTGGAGAAAACAAACCCGATCGCATTATCGGTAATATCTCTTCTTTTCTCCTCTTCAATGGATGCCGATATCTTTCTGTCGAACCTTCGTAAATATTTCCCTTCCCTTCCTCAAAATGCTGTGTTTAAAATTTATAAAGTACGGATGACTAGACTTTGGGCGCTGATGCTCCTAAATGTGCCTGCTGATATCCGATGGCTTATCGAAGCCAATGTAAGATTGTCCGGTGAGTCGGACATTAATCTCGCAAAATACATGCCTGGTCTAGGAAAGAGCTACTACGCCAAGAGGCGAAGAGCGAAAAGGTTACAAGTATGTTATAAATGTGCTAGATGGAATTGTAACTAGACTTGTCGTTCATTAGGTTTTGCGTCCAGGAATAGAGAAGATAAACTTTCATTTATTAAGAATGGTTTGAGTAATGAGTCCCTGGATAATGTTTTGTTAACTCTCGAGTCACATTCTTGTGGACTTGTTCAGCGTGAATTGCTTAATCTATGGACACAATTTCGTGATGAATTGCAGAATCATATTCTAGGGAATCTGACTAAAAACGACCCTGTTTGCCAGTTTATAAGAAAACTGGATGGGAGGCAAATCCCCGACTCATAGAAGGCGTTTCAGCCGTTACTGGACGTAAAACCAGAGGAAGATGTGAGCCACAATCACAACTACTTGTATATTTGAATGTGTGTTGTTGTTGTCGAATTTTATTTCTTTCTTGTTTCGTTTGATCTGATTATCAATGTTTTTTTTGTGTTGTTGTTATTTGTTGATTTTGTTTGTTTTAATTTCAAGTTTTCTTTTTGACAAACCAGATGACTACCCCATGATATAAGCACACGTGGAAGACAAGTGTGGAGGTTTTGTCAACCTCCGCCGAAAGTATATCTTTACTTTTTCATGCTTCACGTGGGAGAC
>SNVD02016065.1:0-12491 GCA_013180625.2 Boswellia sacra | reverse complement strand
TCCTGCAGCCATGATTTCCACAAGAGAAGTTAGCTCAGAAAGTTGTTGTTCAATGTTCTGAGTGCTTACCTCATTTACACTCCAATGTAATTGTGGCTCAAATCGGCTACTGAATTGTTGAAAGTTTACTACCATATCTCCTAAACACAGACAATCAGAGAAGAAAAACAAAAAAATACGAATCAACAATGAAAATAAAATAACAAATCGATTAGAAAATCAATCCCCGGCAACGGCGCCAAAAACTTGATGCGTTCGAAACTAGCAAGTATACTAGTCGCACAAGTAATAAAGTGATAAGTAAGATATCGTTCCCACGAGGATTGATTCTAATTGAATTTGTTATTCGAAAGCAACAATAAACTAAATGAGGGGGGTTTTGTTGATTGATTAACTAGATGAAATATTAATACAAGTAAAGAATAACAAAACAGAAAGTAAATTTGAATGAAAAATCAATGGGAGAAAGCTGGTTAAGGGATCCTTCTCTACCACAAGATATGGATTTGTGAATTAATTGTAGAATTGTCATCAATTACACCATTGAAATTACCAACCGTAGATAACAACAAGCTCTGTTATTCCAATCTTTCCTTACTTTGTTGTTAAACAAAACAGGCTCTTTATTTAATCTCTATCCATTAAACAACCTAGAACAAGCTCTCTAAATTTAATTCAATGGATGCATTACGATAAGAAAGATAGGTTGATCTAAGCAATAAACACACAAGCTCGGATTATTTAACTTCGGTTGTATTCTCCAATTGCAATCTCTGATCACAATTTTGCTACTAAGGATTAGAAATTCAAGACAATTACGGATCAAGATTTCTAGTCTAGCAATAGACAATATCCAGATTATATTCAGTTGGCCACCCAAATACAATCCAGCAAGCAATCATAAGCATTAGACATGGGAAAATACAAGCAACTTCAATTAGAGAATTGGATAACAACTTCTTGCACAATCAACTTACAAAAACCATATCAGGGGCTTTGAAATCACCCTCAACCAATTCAGATTCAGTTACACATGTTTAAGAACGTGGTAAATACAATACAACATGGAGACATTCCGAAAATTGAAAGGGAAATGAAAAAACTTAGCAAATCTGATGAAATCTCTTAGGATTTGTAGTTCTTCCTCTTTCCAAGCCTTCAATCTCCTTCAAGAACTCTAAGAGATGAGAGAAATCCAAAGATGCAGCCTCCCTCACGTTCTCCCCTCTTCAAGTTATGAAAATAAAACCCTAAAATGTGTTTAAATACTCTGCTACAGTAACCTGCTACAGTGTCCCGTATTATACATGCTACAGTGATTTGTGGAATTACATTTCTATACTTCTCACACTGTTTTGATTACAACTTTTGGTACACTGAATGGATTTATAAACCGTAAATTTCTCCAGAAAATAGACTTCGAGAGCTTTCCAACGGTATATAATATGTCATCGGGTTCATTGTATATCAATACAATTAAATCCGAGAAGATGGTTGACTAGCAGAGGTGAAAATGAAGGGTTTTACTCCATTTTTGTGCAAGTTGCTCCAAAACTCCTACAAACATCAAAACCACACAAAAACATAAAAATACCAAGGAATATAGCAAAGAAACATGGACGAATTGATATGAAAATGATATATAAATAGACACTTATCAATATTCAAATTATATTCAGTTGGCCATTCCAAATACAATCAGCAAGTAATCATAAGCATTAGATATGGGAAAATACAAGCAACTTCAATTAGAGAATTGGATAACAATTTCTTACACAATCAACTCACAAAATCCATATCAAGGGCTTTGAAATCACCCTCAACCAATTCAGATTTAGTTACACATATTCAATCAGAATAACAAATACAATACAGAGAAATTCCAGAATTGAAAAGGAAAGAAAGAACTTAGCAAATTCTTTGAAAATCTTCTTTGTAGATGAATCTTCTTGGAATTGTAGTTCCTCCTCTTTCAAAATCTTCTTTCTCCTTCAAGAACTCCAAGGGATGAGAGAAATCTAGAAATGCAGCCTCCTCCCACGTTTTCCCCTCTTCAAGTTATGAAAATAAAACCCTAAAATGTGTTTAAATACTCTGCTACAGTAACGTGCTACAGTGTCCCGTATTATACATGCTACAGTGATGTGTGGAATTACATTTCTACACTTCTCACACTGTTTTGATTACAACTTTCGGTACACTGAATGGATTCATAAACCGTAAATTTTTCCAAAAAGTAGACTTCGAGAGCTTTTCAACGGTATATGATATGTCATCGGGTTCATTGTATATCAATACAATTAAATCCGAGAAGATGGTTGACTAGCAGAGGTGAAAATGAAGGGTTTTACTCCATTTTTGTGCAAGTTGCTCCAAAACTCCTACAAACATCAAAACCACACAAAAACATAAAAATACCAAGGAATATAGCAAAGAAACATGGACGAATTGATATGAAAATGATATATAAATAGACACTTATCAGATAACTCCTCCCAATCTTCTCAAACTCTTTTAGGAAGCTCATGGTCACTACCTGTGACCAGTTGCACTTGCACCTAGTTCTTTGTGTGGGCTCCCCTTCAAGTGTCTGAAGGGTCGTATAGACCATCATCACGAAGATGAGGTTCGGAGAATAAGTCGGAGTTGCCACCTGGGTAAATCAACGCAAAAAAATTTAGATTATTATAGTCGATCCCTAACTTTATAACCAACTGCCCATCACCCATTTAGAGATGAGTTTGGGAAGTTAGGCACAATATATTACATAAAAGGTGTAGATAATTTATACATACATAGAAAAGGGAGGAGAATTGATTATATTTCCATCAAACATGGGCCAAGGAATTGAGAATTAAAGCAATTTGATAATAATTAAGAAAAAAAGTAAAATTATTACAAAATAGAAGGTGTTTCAAATTATCCCTTCATCAACGAATACAAACATTGATAAGCACAATTCAAATAGAAGGAAAATTAAGCATAAAAGTATAAGAGAGATGAGAAATGTAAGGCTTGAGCACTTAGGAGGCATATTAAAGAGATTATCCTAAAGCCAAAGAGTCCTCCTTTCCTGTGGGTCATATCGGTACTCGAGAGCTCCAAGATACAACCTAATGCTTATAGCATATCTACTTGATGAGCACGATCACCATAAGAAAATAACCTATCTTTATGTGTCGCGGTTGCTAAAAAATATAGAAAATATTCAAATATACCATTGTCATGTTAGAACCTTGAGACTCATTTATATAGTAGTCTAGCTTAGGTAAGTTACAAGTTAACTCTTGTAACTCTTAATCCATAATGTTCTTAATAGAAAACATTGTAAGTTACAAATAATAAATTTTGTAACTCACATTTTAATTGTATTTTTAACTCATGAAATTAAAACTCAAATTAATATTAAAACTCATAATGTAAAAAATTTGTTTTAGAACTTTTATCTCCAACAATCCCCCACAAAAGGTTTAAAACTTTAAAGATTTATAAAATAAAATATTTAGATATATAAAAATACTCATTATATATATATAGCAACCTTGTATTATGTAATGGATATAGGTATCTTTCAGGTTTGAACCTACACTTAGTGTTGATAGAATCCATTTAAGAAACCTAAGTGAACAAAGTCTTGAACTCAATTTCTTGACCAAACTTCAACCTATCACACACATAATATCGATGAAGATATGGTTTTGGTGGGTTAGTTCTATTACTGGTCATGGCTTAATCTTAATTCTCATAAGAGTTTTAGAGAACAGCCTAATTCTCATGGTCGCGGCCCTAACGATTCTCTCACTTAAGTGAGTCCTTAAAAGGTATATGTGACATATACCTCACAAGAGTATCTAGCTTTTGGACTCATTCAGGATAAGTATCATTCCTAACGTCACGTATAATAAACACTTTGCCATAAGGATGAGCAAGATCACATCTCTTCTAAGATATGTTAAAATAGTTGTGCTAAACAAGTCACACATGATGTATTATTCCTACCCATTGAACCTCCTTCATAGAATCTCCTATCACAGAGGTTGGATTACTTCCCTAAATGACTTCCTTTGAGCTTAAGCACATCTCCCTTGGCAATTTAATTAATTAATTGATTAACATGTCGAAATTCCTGATAAATTTTGCACTCCACTTGATTTCATCTTTGAGAACTTGTCCCTTATATTTGATAATTGCTTCTACTAGCTATTTTTAATCACATGCTAAGTGCACAAAAATAATATAAGTGAAGTTAAGAATGTTAATGTGAAATATCCAATCACAAAAAACTTAAAAATTCATAAGTAATAATATTTTAAAGCTCATATACAAAAATTAATAATTATCTAATAATTTATAATATCACTTTTTTCCCTCAACATAACATTAAAAAATATTAACAAACATAATACAAAGAAAAACCTCCACATTAAGAAATGTTTTAATGCACTAACAATAACTTCACAAAATATTAATGCCTAATTTGTTGAATTTGAAAACTCATCAAAATAACAACTAAACTCAAATTACTATCATCTTAATTGTACAAATTAAATTAATAACTAAAATATGAAACCACTTAAAAATTGGGAAGCCCCACTGATAAGTGTCTATTTATATATCATTTTCATATCAATTCGTCCATGTTTCTTTGCTATATTCCTTGGTATTTTTATGTTTTTGTGTGGTTTTTGATGTTTGTAGGAGTTTTGGAGGAACTTACACAAAATTGGAGTAAAACCCTTCATTTTCACCTCTGCTAGTCAACCAATTTCTTGGAGTTGATTGTATCGATATACAATTAACCGGATAACATGCTATATACCATTGAAAAGCTCTCGAAGTCTATTTTCTGGAGAAATTTACGGTTCACGAATTTATGTAGTGTACCGAAAGTTGTGATAAAAATGGTATGAGAAGTGTATATTTGTAATTCCATATATCACTGTAGCATGTTATTAAATACGGGGCACTGTAGCAAGTTACTGTAGCAGAGTATTTAAACACATTTTAGGGTTTTATTTTCATAACTTGAAGAGGGGAAAACGTGGGAGGAGGCTGCATTTCTGGATTTCTCTCATCCCTTGGAGTTCTTGAAGGAGAAAGAAGATTTTGAAAGAGGAGGAACTACAATTCCAAGAAGATTCATCTACAAAGAAGATTTTCAAAGAATTTGCTAAGTTCTTTCTTTCCTTTTCAATTCTGGAATTTCTCTGTATTGTATTTGTTATTCTGATTGAATATGTGTAACTAAATCTGAATTGGTTGAGGGTGATTTCAAAGCCCTTGATATGGATTTTGTGAGTTGATTGTGTAAGAAATTGTTATCCAATTCTCTAATTGAAGTTGCTTGTATTTTCCCATATCTAATGCTTATGATTGCTTACTGATTGTATTTGGAATGGCCAACTGAATATAATCTGTTGTTGTCTATTGCTAGATTAGAAATCTTGATCCGTAATTGTCATGAATTTCCAATCATTAGTAGCAAAATTGTGATCAGAGATTGCAATTGGAAAATACAACCTAGGTTAAATAATCCGAACTTGTGTGATTATTGCTTAGATCAACCTATCTTTCTCATCGTAATGCTTCTATTGAATTAAACTTAGAGAGCTTGTTCTAGGTTGTTTAATGGATAGAGATTAAATAAAGAGCTTGTTTTATTTAACAACAAAGTAAGGAAAGATTGGGATAACAGAGCTTGTTGTTATCTACGGTTGATAACTTCAATGCTGTAATTGGATTACAATTCTATGTTAATTCACAAATTCATATCTTGTGGTAGAGAAAGAACCCTTAACCAAGTGTCTCTCATTGAATTTTCAATTCATTTAATATTGTGTTGTGTTATTCTTTATTTGCCTTCGTATTCAGTTTAATTAATCATTCAACAAAACCCCCCATATTTAGTTTATTGTTGCTGAAAAATAACAAATTCAATTAGAATCAATCCTCGTGGGAACGATATCTACTTATCACTTTATTACTTGTGCGACTAGTATACTTGCTAGTTTCGAATGCATCACCCACAGTAAAAAATAATTTTTCATCCTCACATTAATAAGATATTTATTGCTAAAATAACAATATAATATTTAACTCATATATGTTTTTAGTATTAATCATTAGCATTTGTACCACAATTTTATTCAATGCAACCATCTAAATTTTCATAATAAACTATTAATCTTCTTAACATTCTCTAGAATTCACAAGGCATTAGAAATAACTAGAATACAATAATTGCAATAATTATTAACACATATACATCATAAACAAAGAAGAAGTAATTAGCAAAAAACCCAACAAGCTAAGTATAATTAACAAAAAACACTCGATAAAGTCATTTATATTTTAAAAACTCATAGTCTCCTTAGTTATTACAAAACAATGAATAAAACAAATGACTAATTACACTCAATAAATTCACTACAACTCTAAATCTAACTTTCATTGGCATACTAAAATATAACTCAAAATTTAATATCTACTATGAGATTTTAAACACAAGAATTAAAAGAAATATAATAAGAACAAAAAATATATGTGATTAAAACCATAACTCTTGTACTACATACCGCGAACTTGGAAGTTGCAAATAAATATATATTTAAGTAGCAACATAAGTAACAAGATGTAACTCCATTCATTATTTACAAAGTTTAATAACTTTTAATATCTCAGATAACCATAAGAAACTATTAATTTATAGCACACTACCATACATATGAGTTTCTAAGCAGATTGAAATGTGCAATAAAAATTTAATGTACGCAAGTAACATACGAATTGAATCCTCAACCAATTTATAATAATATGCACAAAACATAACTCACATAAATTTAATAAATAACTAATATCACAAACAATAAACTTTAATATATATGATATTTGTTCAGTTGAAACAAAGCAACAATAAAAATATTTATGTTACCTCCTTGACATCTTTAAGGTAGTATACTTGCAAAATAGTTGTTGGAGACTCCATCAAGTACTTAGCTATTCTATATATTTTCTTGTGAATTCATTAAACTAATTTTAATGTTGTGAAATTGTTAAACTCAAAAATATGAACATTTTTTTAAAGCTAATTGTAGCATATATTAAAACATCATAAAAGATGCATTTCAATTTTTTGTCTACATGTTAAGCATAGATGATAAGATTTTACTCATAATCATATATCAATAATAATTCAATATATATTATATATAATTACATTTCTTATCTCTCTTTTACTTTACAAATGTTTATTTAATTTTCTATATTATTATTTATATGATATTATTGTTGTTTAATTTATTATATTTAAATTTATTATAAATATTCCCAACAACTTAAAGCCAAAGAGTCCTCCCCTCGTGCGAGTCCTATAGGTATTCAAGGACTCTAAGATACAACCCAATGCTCACAGCCTATCTCCTCGAGGAGCATGTGTAACTAAATCTGAATTGGTTGAGGGTGATTTCATGGTTTTGCAGGAGAGGATCCGAACAAACACCTCAAAGAATTTCATGTGGTATGCTCAAGTATGAAGCCAACCGGCATTTCTGAAGAGCAAAATAAATTGAGAGCTTTCCCATTCTCATTAGCAGATTCGGCAAAAGATTGGCTATACTACCTACCACAAGGTACCATTACCACTTGGAATGAGATGAGTAAACTCTTTTTGGAGAAATACTTTCCAGCTTCGAAAGTTACAAATATTAGAAAAGATATTAGTGGCATTCGACAACACAATGGAGAATCACTTCATGAATATTGCGAGAGATTTAAGAGGTTATGTGCTAGCTGTCCAAACCACCAAATTAGTGATGGACTCCTAATTCAATATTTCTATGAGGGTCTCCTACCCATGGAAAGGAGTATCATTGATGATGCTAGTGGTGGAGCACTAGTTAATAAAACACCGAACGTGGCAAGACGTTTGATTAGTGACATGGCAGCGAACTCCCAACAATTCAGCAGTCAATTTGAGCCACAACTATCAAAAAGAGTAAATGAGGTAAGTACTTCAAACATTGAACAACAACTTTGTGAACTTACCTCTCTTGTAAAAAAAAATGGCTGTAGGACATATGCAGCAATTTTATGCATGTGGAGTATGTTCTGCCATGGACCATCCAACCGACATGTGTCCAACTTTGCAAGAAGGAGATACAGAACAAGCCAATGCCATGGTGGATTTCCAGGACAACCAAGGCAAAGGTATGACCCTTTCTCCAATACTTACAATGCTGGATGGAGAGATCACCCTAATTTGAGATATGGGAATCGTCAACCAATTGCTCCAAATGCTATACAAAATCGGCCACCAGGTTTTAATCAACCAAGGGTGCATCAACCATTTCAAGCACAACCACCACCAGTAACACAACCAACACCGCAACCAGCTCCACAAAATTCAGGTACATCTCTCGAGGAGATTGTTAAAGCACTTGCCACTAACACAATGCAATTTCAGCAGGAAACTAGGGCAAGTATCCAAAACCTGGAAAATCAAATGGGACAATTGGCCACTAACCTGAGCAAATTTGAGCGTCAAAGCTCAGGAAAATTACCTTCTCAGCCGGTGATCAATCCAAGAGAGAATGCTAGTGCTGTAACTTTGAGAAGTGGGAAGCAATTAGAGATTCCACCAAAGAAATCACAAACTGATGCAGGGGATGACACCACTTCTTACATTGAACAAAAAATCCACTTGCTAAGTAAATCCTAAACTTCCAGTCATTCATATGTATCCCCTCCACTTCCCAGCAATTTGCAAAATCAAGGAAGGAGGAAACAAGAAACAAGAAATCTGGGAACTTTTCCGCAAGATCGAGGTAAACATTACCACTTCAGATGCTCTCAAGCACGGGCCTCTTGGATCAAAATGTCTTAAGGAGTTATGCACCAACAAGAGAAATTTAAAAGGGAATGAGAAAGTAAGTGTGGGGGAAAATGTTTCAGCTGTATGGCAAAGAAAAATTCCTCCGAAATGCAAAGATCCAGGTACGTTCACCATTCCATGCACTATTGGTAATACCGAGTTTGAAAGAGCTATGTTAGATTTAGGAGTATCAATTAATGTCATGCCCTATTCTATTTATGCTTCCTTGAATCTTGGACCTCTTACGGAAACTGGTATTGTAATTCAACTTGCTGATCGTTCTAATGCATATCCCAAAGGAGTTGTGGAAGATGTGCTTCTGCAAGTAAATCAATTGGTTTTTCCAACAGACTTCTATGTCCTGGAAATGGAGGATGAGACATCTCCCAATCCAACACCGATTCTTTTGAGGAGGCCATTCTTGAAAATTGCCCTAACGAAGATTGATGTTCATGAGGGCACTCTCTGATGCGTTCGAACTAGCAGTATACTAGTCGCACAAGTAATAAAGTATAAGTAGATATCGTTCCCGCGAGGATTGATTCTAATTGAATTTGTTATTCAAAAGCAACAATTAACTAAATGGGGGGGTTTTGTTGAATGATTAACTAAGTGAAATAAGAATGCAAATTAAGAATAACAAAACAGAAGAAAGTAAAATGGAGTGAAAAATCAATGAGAGACACTTGGTTAAGGGTTCTTTCTCTGCCACAAGATATGAATTTGTGAATTACATAGAATTGTCATTCAATTACAGCATTGAAGTTATCAACCGTAGATAACAACAAGCTCTGTTATCCCAATCTTTCCTTACTTTGTTGTTAAATAAAACAAGCTCTTTATTTAATCTCTTTCCATTAAACAACCTAGAACAAGCTCTCTAAGTTTAATTCAATGGAAGCATTACGATGAGAAAGATAGGTTGATCTAGCAATAATCACACAAGTTCAGATTATTTAACCTAAGGTTGGTATTTTCCAATTGCAATCTCTGATCACAATTTGCTACTAATGATTGGAAATTCATGACAATTACGGATCAAGATTGCTAATCTAGCAATAGACAACAACAGATTATATTCAGTTGGCCATTCCAAATACAATAAGTAAGCAATCATAATCATTAGATATGGGAAAATACAAGCAACTTCAATTAGAGAATTGGATAACAATTTCTTACACAATCAACTCACAAAATCCATATCAAGGGCTTTGAAATCACCCTCAACCAATTCAAATTTAGTTAACACATATTCAATCAGAATAACAAATACAATACAGAGAAATTCCAGAATTGAAAAGGAAAGAAAGAACTTAGCAAAATTCTTTGAAAATCTTCTTTGCAGATGAATCTTCTTGGAATTGTAGTTCCTCCTCTTTCAAAATCTTCTTTCTCCTTCAAGAACTCCAAGGGAATGAGAGAAATCAGGAAAGCAGCCTCCTCCCACGTTTTCCCCTCTTCCAGTTATGAAAATAAAAATAAAATGAGTTTAAATAATCTGTTTACAGTAACCTGCTACAGTGTCCGTATTATACAGCTACAGTGATTGTGGAATTACATTTCTATACTCTCACACTTGATTTTGATTACAACTTTTGGTACACTGAATGATTAGTAAACCGTAAATTTCTCCAGAAAAATAGACTTCGAGAGCTTTCCAACGGTAGATAATATGATCATCGGGATTCATGATATCAATACAATTAAATCCGAGAAGATGGTGGACTAGCAGAGGTGAAAATGAAGGGTTTTACTCCATTTTTGTGCAAGTTGCTCCAAAACTCCTACAAACATCAAAACACACAAAAAACATAAAAATACCACGGAATATAGCAAAGAAACATGGACGAATTGATATAAAAGTAATACATAAATAGACACCTATCAAATTCCCCACACTTAGACTTTGCTAGTCCTCGAGCAACTAAAATGATACGAAACAAAACTAAACCGAAACAGAATCAAAGAAAAATTTAAAACACACAAATGCTTCAACTTGCAAAATAGACACTCAAAGATTGTATTAATTTGAACCAAGGAAAAACTTCAAAAATAATGCACTTGATCAAGAAATTCATCTCAAGGATTAGTTTCGCTTCGCTTCAATTCCTCAAGTGTGTGGGTGTAGAGGCATTCTCACCTAGTAACATGTTAACCCGGGATGAGTCTTATGCAGAAAATGAATATATTTATATGAAGATGTGTGTATAAATGAACTCCATAGGCTTGCTTTTCAAGTCACTCTCTACTATTGTAGACATGCACAACACCAAGGATCAAGTAGGACTTTATTAAGCTTGTAACGTTTGGCTTGGGTGAAGGTATGATAAAGGATAATAATTTGGCTCATATCACCCACAAACACATAAATCATTGAAGACTATGTAGAGCTCAAACCCTATAACACAACTTCATTTCAATTCACCAGGTTACACCCCCAAACTTATTTAGAACACTCAATCGTTTTTTTTTTCAGAAAACAAAAGAAAACTACACCCCCACACTTTGTTGTTTCATTCTTTTTAAGAACACTTAAGGGTATAGATCACTTATTCTTCTTCTTTTGTTCTCTTTTTTTTTCTTTTTTTCTTTTTTTTTATTACACTTCCCCTCCCCCACACTTAAACAACACATTATCCTCAATGTGTAAGTACGTGGACGATAAGTACAGATTGGCTTTTTTTTTATTTTTTTTTTTCAAACACAATAGAACTCACTTGCATTGCTCATGACACATCCCAACCTCCTCTAACTTCCCAAAACCAGAACATAGCTCAAAATTTAATTGTGAACGATCTACATGCTCATAGGTAAGGATAAACTGTTTGGAATAAATTCATTTGAGGTTAGGAAATCTTTTAGTGAGTTAACAAAGAAAAAGGCTTACAAAGGCTCAAAAGGGGTAACTAGGGATCAATTTCAGTCAAGGTTGGCTATTAAGGCTAAAACGGTCCAAAGATGGCCTAAATCATTTCCCAATGTTGCACAGTCTAGGAGTTCGCCTTGAGTGGACCATCAAACAAGTTCTAGAATTCATTAAAATCTGAAGAAACACTTAAATTACATAAACTTTCTCTAAGTGAACAAATAACTCAGTGATAATAGCTCATTGCTCAATGTTTCGCAAGGAATCAAAAGCAAAGCGAAAACCAATAAACATTTCAAGCACACAGATCCATGCATCCTTTATTATTTTCCAAGAGTTATTCTTAATTCAATCATTATCTTATCATCGACCCACAAAATGCAAGAAAAGTGTTACGTGGCGTTGTTACACCTGAGTCAAGATTGTATATTCAAACAATCCGTAGGACCAGTAGCCGCAGACTTAAGTTTCCAGCCTATATACCTATTATGAAAGAACAAAACAAGAAAATAAGACAGCTTCAAACAACATGAAAAAAACAAACTACAGATTTATTGAGAGAGAATGCGTTTCAAGAGTTAAGAAAACCCCATATTCTGCCATTCTCAGGTTTTTCCACAATGTTTTTTTATTTTTCGAATCGAAACTGATAAAGACAAAAACACACAACAACTCGAAATTACATAAAACTAAACTTACTCAGAAAATAATAAAGTCCAACAAATCAGCAAACACAAACAAGTCAGTTAGAATTGG
>SNVD02016064.1:0-12514 GCA_013180625.2 Boswellia sacra | reverse complement strand
ACAGGCATTCTCTCTTGGATTGATCACCGTTTGAGAAGATAATTTTTTTGAGTTTTGGCCCGCGAATTTGCTCATGCTAGTAGCCAATTGTCCCATTTGATTTGCCAGGTTTTGGATACTTACCCCAGTTTCCTGCTGGAATTGCATTGTGTTAGTGGCAAGTGCATTAACAATATCTTCAAGAGACATACCTGAGTTTTGCGAAGCTGGTTGCGGTGCTGGATGTGGCATTGGTGGTGGTTGCCTTTGAAATGGTTGCTGCACTCTAGGTTGATTGAAACTTTGTGGCCGATTTGGTATCACATTTGGAGTGATTGGTTGATGATTCCAGTAACTGAAATTATGTTGATCTTCTCATCCAGCATTGTAAGTGCTAGAGAAAGGATCATACCATTGCCTCGTTTGTCCTGGAAATCCACCCATGTCATTGGCTTGTTCCATATATTCTTCTTGTAAAGTTGGATACATGTCGATTGGATGCTCCATCGTAGAATATATCCCACATTCATAAGATTTTTGCATATCTCCTACAGCCATGTTTTCCTCAAGAGAGGTTAGCTCAGAAAGTTGTTGTTCAATGTTCGGAGTGCTTACCTCATTTACTCTCCATGGTACTTGTGGCTCAAATCTGCTACTGAATTGATAGAAGTTTACTGCCATATTGTCTAAACACAAACAATCAGAAAAGAAAAACAAAGAAAATATGAATCAACAATGAAAACAAAATAACAAATCGATTAGAAAATCAATCCCCGGCAACGGCGTCAAAAACTTGATGCGTTCGAAACTAGCAAGTATACTAGTCGCACAAGTAATAAAGTGATAAGTAAGATATCGTTTCCACGAGGATTGATTCTAATTGAATTTGTTATTTCCAGCAACAATAAACTAAACAGGGGGATTTTTGTTGAATGATTTACTAAATGAAATAAGAATGCGAGTAAAGAATAACAAAACAGAAAGTAAATTTGAATGAAAAATCAATGGGAGAAAGCTGGTTAAGGATCCTTCTCTACCACAAGATATGGATTTGCGAATTAATTGTAGAATTGTCATCTAATTACAGCATTGAAGTTATCAACCGTAGATAATAACAAGCTCTATTACCCCAATCTTTCCTTACTTTGTTGTTTAATAAAACAAGCTCTTTATTTAATCTCTATCCATTAAACAACCTAGAACAAGCTCTCTGAGTTTAATTCAATGGATGCATTATGATAAGAAAGATAGTTTGATCTAAGCAATAAAAACACAAGCTCGGATTATTTAACTTAGGTTATATTCTCCAATTGTAATCTCTGATCACAAGTTTGCTACTAATGATTAGAAATTCAAGACAATTACGGATCAAGATTTCTAGTCTAGCAATAAATCACAACCAGATTATATTCAGTTGGCCACTCAAATACAATCAGCAAGCAATCATAAGCCTTAAATATGGGAGAATACAAGCAACTTCAATTAGAGAATTGGATAACAATTCCTTACACAATCAACTTACAAAACCATATCAGGGGTTTTGAAATCACCCTCAACCAATTCAGATTCAGTTACACATGTTTAAGAACGTGGTAAATACAATACAACATGGAGACATTCCAGAAAATGAAAGGGAAAGGGAAAAACTTAGCAAATTTGATGTAATTCTCTTTGGATTGTAGTTCTTCCTCTTTCCAAGCTTCCTTTCTCCTTCAAGAACTCCAGGAGATGAAAGAATTCCAGAGCTGCAGCCTCTACCACGTTCTCCCCTCTTCAGGTTATGAAAATAAAACCCTAAAATGTGTTTAAATACTCTGCTACAGTGACTTGCTACAGTGCCCCGTATTATACATGCGACAGTGCTTGTGGAATTATATTTCTATACATCTCACACTGTTTTGATTACAACTTTTGGTACACTGAATGGATTTATAAACCGTAAAATTCTCCAGAAAATAGACTTCGAGAGCTTTCCAACGGTATATAATATGTCATCGGGTTCATTGTATATCAATACAATTAAATCCGAGATGATCACTGACTAGCAGAGGTGAAAATGAAGGGTTTTACTCCATTTTTGTGCAAGTTGCTCCAAAACTCCTACAAACATCAAAAACCACACAAAATCATAAAAATACCAAGGAATATAGCAAAGAAACATGGACGAATTGATATAAAAGCAATACATAAATAGACACCTATCATCTTTCGTCCCAGGTAATATTTTCTAATCTCGGTTTTTAGAGTGGTGGCTTAAAAAGTTCAAGTTCTCTTGAAACGCATTCTGGATCTCTTCAATCCATAATGGCTGAATAAGGAGGCTAACTTCTAAACTTTGTAGACCCATTCTAACTAACTTGTTTTTGTTTGCTGACTTGTTGAACTTTGTTATTTTATGAGTGAGTTTAGTTTTGCGTATTTAGAGTTGTTATGTGTTTTTATCTTTATCAGTTTTGATTTAAAAAAAAAACAATTGTGGGAAAACCTGAGAATGGCAGAATATGGGGTTTCTTTAACCCTTGAAACGCATTCTCTCTAAATAAATCTGTAGTTTTTTTATTTCATGTTATTTGAAGTGTCTTGTTTCTTGTTTTGTTCTTTCATAATAAAGGTATATAGGCTGTAAACCTTAAGTCTGCGGGCTACTGGTCCTAAGGATTGTTGAAATATACAATCTTGACTCAGGTGTAACAACGCCACGTACCTCTTTTCTTGCATTTTGTGGGTCGATGATAAGATAATGATTGAATTAAGAATAACTCTTGGAAAATGATAAATGATGCATGGATCTGTGTGCTTGAAATGTTTATTGGTTTTCGCTTTGCTTTTGATTCCTTGCGCAACATTGAGCACTGAGCTATTATCACTGAGTTATTTGTTCATTAGAGAAAGTTTATGTAATTTAAGTGTTTCTTCAGATTTCAATGAATTTTAGAACTTGTTTGATGGTCACTCAAGGCGAAATCCTAGGCTGTGCAACATTGGGGAAATGATTTAGGCCATCTTTGGACCGTTTGAGCCTTAATAGCCAACCTTGATAGAAATTGATCCCTAGTTACCCCTTTGAGCCTCTGTAAACCTTTTTCTTTGTTAACTCACTAAAATATTTCTTAACCTTAATTGAATTTGTTCCAAACAGTTTATCCCTTACCTATGAGCATGTACATCATTCACGATTACATTTTGAGCTATGTTCTGGTTTTGGGAAGTTATAGGAGGTTGGGTTGTGTCATGAGCAATGAAAGTGAGTTTTATTATGTTTGTAAAAAAAAAGAAAGAAAAAAAAAAGCAATCTATACTTATCTTCCACTTACTTAAACATTGAGGACAATGTGTTGTTTAAGTGTGGGGGAGGGGAAGTGTAGTAATAAAAAAAAGAAAAAAAAGAACAAAAGAAGAAGAATAAGAGATCTATACCCTCAAGTGTTCTTAAAAAGAATGAAACAACAAAGTGTGGGGGTGTAGTTTTCTTTTGTTTTCTGCAAAAAAAAAAAAAAAAAAAACAGAGATTGAGTGTTCTAAATAAGTTTGGGGGAGTAACCTGGTGAATTGAAATGAAGTTGTGTTATAGGGTTGAGCTCTACATAGTCTTGAATGATTTATGTGTTTGTGGGTGATTTGAGCCAAATTTTTATCCTTTATCATACCTTCACCTAAGCCAAACGTTACAAGCTTAATAAGTCCTACTTGATCCTTGGTGTTGTGCATGTCTACATTAGTGGAGAGTGACTTGAAAAGCAAGCCTATGGAGTTCGTTTATACACACATCTTCAATATTAAATATGATTCATTTTTATGCATAAACTCATCAGGGTTACAAGTTATTAGGTGAGAATGGCTCTACACACACACACTTGAGGAATTGAAGTGAAGCGAAACTAATCTTTGAGATAAATTCTTGATCAAGTGCATTATTTTGAAGTTTTCCTTGGGTTATAATTAAGTACAATCTTTGAGGCCTATTTGCAAGATGAAGCATTTGTGTTTTTTAATTTTTTGTTGATTCTGTTTCGGTTTAGTTTTATTTCATATTGTCGTAGTTTCTCGAGGACTAGCAAAGTCTAAGTGTGGGGGAATTTGATAAGTGTCTATTTATATATCATTTTCATATCAATTCGTCCATGTTTCTTTGCTATATTCCTTGGTATTTTTATGTTTTGTGTGGTTTTGATGTTTGTAGGAGTTTTGGAGCAACTTGCACAAAAATGGAGTAAAACCCTTCATTTTCACCTCTGCTAGTCAACCATCTTCTCGGATTTAATTGTATTGATATACGATGAACCCGATGACATATCATATACCGTTGAAAAGCTCTCGAAGTCTACTTTTTGGAGAAATTTACGGTTTATGAATTCATTCAGTGTACCGAAAGTTGTAATCAAAACAGTGTAAGAAGTGTAGAAATGTAATTCCACACATCACTGTAGCATGTATAATACGGGACACTATAGCAGGTTACTGTAGCAGAGTATTTAAACACATTTTAAGGTTTTATTTTGATAACTTGAAGAGGGGAGAACGTGGAGGAGGCTGCATCTTTGGATTTCTCTCATCTCTTGGAGTTCTTGAAGGAGATTAAAGGCTTGGAAAGAGGAAGAACTACAAATCCTAAGAGATTTCATCAAATTTGCTAAGTTTTCCCTTTCCCTTTCATTTTCTGGAATGTTTCCATATTGTATTGTATTTGTATTCTATCTGAATATGTGTAACTAAATCTGAATTGGTTGAGGGTGATTTCAAAGCCCTTGATATTGTTTTTATGAATTGATTGTGCAAGGAATTGTTATCCAATTCTCTAATTGAAGTTGCTTGTATTTTCCCATGTTTAATGCTTATGATTGCTTGCTGGATTGTATTTGGGTGGCCAACTGAATATCATCTGGATATTGTCTATTGCTAGACTAGAAATCTTGATCCGTAATTGTCTTGAATTTCTAATCATTAGTAGCAAAATTGTGATCAGAGATTGCAATTGGAGAATACAAACTAAGTTAAATAATCCGAGCTAGTGTGTTTATTGCTTAGATCAACCTATCTTTCTTATCGTAATGCATCCATTGAATTAAATTTAGAGAGCTTGTTCTAGTTGTTTAATGGATAGAGATTAAATAAAGAGCCTGTTTTATTTAACAACAAAGTAAGGAAAGATTGGGATAACAGAGCTTGTTATTATCTACGGTTGATAATTTCAATGGTGTAAATTGGATGACAATTCTACAATTAATTTGCAAATCCATATCTTGTGGTAGAGAAGGATCCCTTAACCAGGTTTCCCTCATTGATTTTTCAATCTGTTTAAATTTGCATTGTGTTATTCTTTACTTTCGATTTGAGTTTAGGTATCATCAATAAAACCCCCCATTTACTCTGTTTTTGCTTTCGAATAACAAATTTAATTAGAATCAATCCTCGTGGGAACGATATCTTACTCATCACTTAATTACTTGTGCGACTAGTATACTTGCTAGTTTCGAACGCATCATACCCTGTCTCTTATACACATCTAGATGTGTATAAGAGACAGCTCAAAGGGTAACTAGGGATCAATTTCAGTCAAGGTTAGCTATTAAGGCTCAAACGGTCCAAAGATGGCCTAAATCATTTCTCCAATGTTGCACAGTCTAGGATTTCGCCTTGAGTTACCATCAAACAAGTTCTAGAATTCATTGAAATCTGAAGAAACATTTAAATTCCATAACCTTTCTCTAAGTGAACAAATAACTCAGTGATAATAGCTCAGTGCTCAATGTTGCGCAAGGAATCAAAAGCAAAGCGAAAACCAATAAACATTTCAGGCACACAGATCCATGCATCATTTATCATTTTCCAAGAGTTATTCTTAATTCAATCAGTATCTTATCATTGACCCACAAAATACAAGAAAAGAGGTACGTGGCGTTGTTACACCTGAGTCAATATTGTATATTTCAACAATCCTTAGGACCAGTAGCCCGCAAACTTAAGGTTTCCAGCCTATATACCTTTATTATGAAGAACAAAACAAGAAACAAGACACTTCAAACAACATGAATAAACAAACTACAGATTTATTTAGAGAGAATGCATTTCAAGAGTTAAGGAAACCCCATATTCTGCCATTCTCAGGTTTTTCCACAATGTTTTTTTTTCGAATCGAAACTGATAAAGACAAAAACACACAACAACTCTAAATTACACAAAACTAAACTTACTCATAAATAACAAAGTCCAACAAGCCAGCAAACAAAAACAAGTCAGTTAGAATGGGTCTAAAAAGTTTAGAAGTTAGCCTCCTTATTCAACCAATATGGATTAAAGAAATCCAGAATGCGTTTCAAGAGAACTTGAACTTTTTAAGCCACCACTCTAAAAACCAAGATTAGAAAATATTACCTTGGAGGAAAGAAACAACCTGAAAAATCTCAAAATAAATAACATGAAAAACTTCAAATAAACACAATAAAAAGAAAGCAAACAAAAACGAAGCAAACCAGCAATAGAGATTACAAATGGAGTGTTAAATCCAGTTTACGCCTCTTATTGCCTTCTCCAAACCAATCAATCCGAGCTGTTGTTGGATCAGGCGAATAGACGAATTCTTGTAGTTTGTCAATTAACTCCCCTGCCGTTGAAGCTGTAACAAGGATTTGCCTCGCTGATGGTGAGATAAAATTTTTTTCTACAGCTTGATCAAGAAAAGACAACAAACCATCAAAAAAGTTATTGACATTTAACAAACCAATGGGTTTTTTATGGATGTTTAGCTGTGCCCAAGAGGTGATTTGAAATATCTCCTCTAATGTACCATAACCACCGGGCAAAGCTATAAATGCATCGGACTTAACAACCATATGTGCAATACGCTCATGCATACTAGAGACCTGTAACTCTTCCCCGATTGTGTTGCCTACGATATCTCGTACAGCTAATGGTTTAGGGATAATGCCGAGAACTTTGCTCCCTCCTAGGGATGCAGCTGTTGACACACACCCCATTAACCCAAGACTACCCCCTCCATAAATCAAATTGATACTCCTCGCAGCTAATGTCCTACCAAGATCAAGAGCTGCTGTGGTAAACTCTCCATCTTTACCAATTTGCGATCCGCAAAATACGCATATATTGCGGAATCGCTGAATTGGTGTTTTCTCCATTTCTACACGTGCTCTAATCTTGTGTAAGACACGTTAGATATTATGCTTTTCAATTACAAGACAGGTTATGGAATGACATATGAAAATATGCAGAATGTATATGTACACCCATAAAACTCTCAAATTTTGACACATGGGGACATACTTTCGGTGGGGGTTGCTCGATGCAGATTTATCGCCCCAAGATTTGAAAAAATGAGATATGCTTTCGGCGAGGTTTGACAAAACCTACACACTGGTCTCCCACGTGAAGCATGGAAAATGGAGATACACTTTCGGCGGGGGTTGACAAAACCTCCACACTTGTCTCCCACGTGTACTTATGCCATAGGGTAGTCATATGGTTTGTCAAAAAGAAAACTTAAAATTAAAACAAACAAAATCAACAAACAACAACAACACAAAAACAACATTGATAATCAGATCAAACGAAACAAGAAAAAAAAAAAAAAAATTTCTACAACAACAACACACATTCAAATATACAAGTAGTTGTGATTGTGGCTCACATCTTCCGCTGGTTTTACGTCCAGTAACGGCTGAAACGCCTTCTATGAGTCGGGGATTTGCTTCCCATCCAGTTTTCTTATAAACTGGCAAACAGGGTCGTTTTTAGTCAGATTCCCTAGACTATAACACTGCAATTCATCATGAAATTGTGTCCATAGATTAAGCAATTCACCTGAACAAGTCCACAAGAATGTGACTCGAGAGTTAACAAAACATTATCGAGCGACTCATTACTCAAACCATTCTTAATAAATGAAAGTTTATCTTCTCTATTCCTGGACACAAAACCTACTGAACGACAAGTCTGGTTACAATTCCATCTAGCACATTTATAACATACTTGTAACCTTTTCGCTCTTCGCCTCTTGGCGTAGTAGCTCTTTTCCTAGACCAGGCATGTATTTTGCGAGATTAATGTCCGGCTCACCGGACAATCTCACCTTGGCTTCGATAAGCCATCGGATATCCACAGGCACATTTAGGAGCATCAACGCCCAAAGTCTAGTCATCCGTACTTTATAAATTTTAAACACAGCATTTTTAGGAAGTGAAGGGAAATATTTACGAAGGTTCGATAGAAAGATATCAGCATCCATTGAAGAGAAGAAAAGGAGAGATATTACCGATAATTCTATTGAGTTTGTTCTTCTCCCAGATATGCACGTTTCAAACCTTCGAACAATGGCTTCAACTCCCGTTTGAATGTTTCCTCAAGCTGTTTGTACACATGAATTCGAAGTACGGAATATCAATTAACAAAACAAAGGAAAAGAAAAGAGCAGAAACGAAACTAAAGACACATAAAAGAGATAACAACACAATAGCCAACAAAAGTAAAAAACAAGTAAAAAAATATAAAAACAAATAAGACAGATGGCAAAGAGAGATAAAACCTGGTCAATTTGATGGTCTACGAAAGGAATCTCCTCGAGACACAAAAATTGAGCAGTATTCCTTATTTTATTTTTCTTTTCTTTTCTTTTTTTAATTTATTTTACAAAAACATTGGGTTGCCTCCCAATAAGCGCTTGGTTTAACGTCCTCAGCCCGACGTTGGTTCCATCATGGCAGGGTCCAATCTCCGCTGTGCTTCTCTAGTGGGTTCGGGTCCTTCTTCCAACAAGAATTGGTGCATGGATATGGCTGGGCCTTGTATGTTAGCAATCGTCCAGCCAATAGCTATTTTGTGATCTATAAGTATTTGGACGAGTTTCTCTTCTTGTATTCGTGCAAGGCCCATTTCCATTGTAATTGGCAATGTATCATTCTCACCCAAGAATCCATGATTCAAATGATCTGGTAGTGATAAGTGTCCATTTATATATCATTTTCATATCAATTCGTCCATGTTTCTTTGCTATATTCCTTGGTCTTTTTATGTTTTTGTGTGTTTTTGATGTTTGTAGGAGTTTTGGAGCAACTTGCACAAAAATGGAGTAAACCCCTTCATTTTCACCTCTGCTAGTCAACCATCTTCTCGGATTTAATTGTATTGATATACAATGAACCCGATGACATATCATATACCGTTGACAAGCTCTCGAAGTCTACTTTTTGGAGAAATTTACGGTTTATGAATCCATTCAGTGTACCGAAAGTTGTAATCAAAATAGTGTGAGAAGTTTAGAAATGTAATTCCACACATCACTGTAGCATGTATAATACGGGACACTGTAGCACGTTACTGTAGCAGAGTATTTAAACACATTTTAGGGTTTTATCTTCATAACTTGAAGAGGGGAGAACGTGGTGGAGGCTGCAGCTCTGGAATTCTTTCATCTCTTGTAGTTCTTGAAGGAGAAAGGAAGCTTGGAAAGAGGAAGAACTACAATCCAAAGAGAATTACATCAAATTTGCTAAGTTTTTCCCTTCCCTTTCATTTTCTGGAATGTCTCCATGTTGTATTGTATTTACCACGTTCTTAAACATGTGTACCTAAATCTGAATTGGTTGAGGGTGATTTCAAAGCCCCTGATATGGTTTTTGTAAGTTGATTGTGTAAGGAATTGTTATCCAATTCTCTAATTGAAGTTGCTTGTATTCTCCCAGATTTAATGCTTATGATTGCTTGCTGATTGTATTTGAGTGGCCAACTGAATATAATCTGGATATTGTCTATTGCTAGACTAGAAATCTTGATCCTTAATTGTCTTGAATTTCTAATCATTAGTAGCAAAATTGTGATCAGAGATTGCAATTGGAGAATATAACCTAAGTTAAATAATCCAAGCTTGTGTGTTTATTGCTGAGATCAACCTGTCTTTCTTTTCATAATGCATCCATTGAATTAAATTTAGAGAGCTTATTCTAGGTTGTTTACTGGATAGAGATTAAATAAAGAGCCTGTTTTATTTAACAACAAAGTAAGGAAAGATTGGGGTAACAGAGCTTGTTGTTATCTACTGTTGATAATTTCAATGGTGTAATTGAATGACAATTCTATGGTTAATTCACAAATCCATATCTTGTGGCAGAGAATGATCCCTTAACCAGGTTACTCTCTTTGATTTTTCACTCCATTTTACTTTGTGTTGTATTATTGTGCATTTACATTAATATTTCATTTAGTTAATCCATCAACAAAACCCCCCCTGTTTAGTTTATTGTTGCTGAAAATAACAAATTCAATTAGAATTAATCCTCGTGGGAACGATATCTTACTCATCACTTTATTACTTGTGCGACTAGTATACTTGCTAGTTTCGAACGCATCAAGTTTTTGGCGCCGTTGCCTGGGATTGATTTTCTAATCGATTTGTTATTTTGTTTTCATTGTTGATTCATATTTTCTTTGTTTTTCTTTTCTGATTGTTTGTGTTTAGACACATGGCAGTAAACTTCTATCAATTCGGTAGCGGATTTGAGCCACAAGTACCATGGAGAGTAAATGAGGTAAGCACTCCGAACATTGAACAACAACTTTCTGAGCTAACCTCTCTTGTGGAAAACATGGCTGTAGGACATATGCAGAAATCTTATGCATGTGGGATATATTCTACCATGGAGCATCCATTGGACATGTATCCAATTTTACAGGAAGGAGATAATATGGAACAAGCCAATTGCATGGGTGAATTTCCAGGACAAACAAGGCAATGGTGTGATCCCTTCTCTAACACTTACAATGCCGGATGGGAAGATCACCCTAATTTTAATTACTGGAATCATCAACCAATTGCCCCAAATACCATACCAAATCGGCCACAAGGTTTCAATCAACCTAGAGTACAGCAACCATTTCAAATGCAACCACCACCAATGCCACATCCAGCACCACAACCAGCTTTACAAAACTCAGGTATGTCTCTCCGGGATATTGTTAATGCACTTGCCACTAACACAATGCAATTCCAGCAGGAAACTGGGGCAAGTATCCAAATCTCGCAAATCAAATGGGACAATTGGCTACTAGCATGAGCAAATTCGAGGGCCAATGCTCAGAACAAGTATCTTCTCAAACGGTGATCAATCCAAGAGAGAATGATTGTGCGATAACTTTGCGAAGTGGAGAGCAAATTCGAAATCGAGAGCAAATGGAAACTGGGGCAAGTATCCAAAACCTGACAAAGAAATCACAAACTGATGAAGGATATGACACCACTTCCACCATGAACAACACATCATCTTCTAAGGTCGATCTTGAAACTCAAATTCCTTCTTATGTTACTCCCTCCACCATTTACTACTAGATTTGCAAAATCAAAGAAGTAGGAACAACAAGGAAATCCTGGACACTTCTCACAAAATCGAGGTAAAATATACCTTCTGATGCTATCGAGCAGTACCCTTGTTGTACAAAATTTCTCAAGGAGTTTATGCACCAACAAGAAAGTTAAAAAGAAATGAGAAAGTAAGTGTGGGGGAAGATGTTTAAGCTGTATTGCAAAGAAAATTCCTCCAAAGTGCAAAGATCCAGGTACGTTCACCATGCCATGCACCATTGGTAAAACCAAGTTTGAAAGAGTTATGTTAGATTTAGAAGCATCTATTAACATCATGCCATATTCTAGTTATGCTTCTTTAAATCTTGGACCTTTTGCGGAAATTGGTATTACCATTCAAATTGCTGATCGTTTTAATGCATATACCAAAAGAGTTGTGGAAGATGTGCTTTTGCAGGTGAATCAATTGGTTTTCCCAGCAAACTTCTATGTCCTTGAAATAGAGGATGAGACATCTCCTAATCCAACTCCGATTCTTTTAGGGGGACCATTCTCGAAAACTGTTAGAACCAAGATTGATGTTCATGATGGCACTCTCATCATAGAGTTTGATGGCAAGGTGATATGTTTCAACATTTTTGAGGCAATGAGGTACTCTAGTGACTTACATTCTGTTTTGCAGTTGACGTTGTTGATTCTTTGCCACAACAATATTTTGAGTTAACTCGCAAGAATGGAGTGGATGTTGATATTAGTGAACACATAAGGACAGAAAGTTTCAAAGAACCAAGAAAGCTGATACAAGTGACTAAAGAAATGGAGGAAGCTATGGCATGCTTAGATGAGACTATAGCTATAATCACAAACAGGTATGATGTTTCGTACATGGAATTGCCTTTATCTAATGAGAAACTTCTTCCTTCTGTGATGAAAGCCAATACCTTGGAGCTTAAGCTACTTCCAGATTATTTGAGGCATGTGTTTTTGGGTGACAAAGATCCTTTGCTAGTTACAATAGAAATGGGCCTTGCACCACTACAAGAAGAGAAACGCGTCCAAGTACTTAGAGTTCACAAAATAGCTATTAAGTGGACGATTGCTAACATCCAAGGCCCAGCCATATGCTTGCACCATTTCTTATTCGAAGAAGGATCCAAGCCCACTAGAGAAGCACAGCGGAGATTGGATCATCCCATGATGGAACCAAAGTCGGGCTGAGGACGTTAAACC
>SNVD02016063.1:0-124532 GCA_013180625.2 Boswellia sacra | reverse complement strand
ATCCCCCATTCTCCACCAGTTCTAATGATAGATGTAGCTGACTTGGCTATGGAGCCAAATGTGTCAGATTACACAGCTGGGATTCATGTGATCCAGATTTAGTTCCCAGTGATGACATTTTTTTTATGCTGAGTGGGCTCGAGCCACATTCCTCTACACTAGGCTGGGTTGATCTCTTGATGAGACTCCTTATCCACTTGCTAGTTCCAGCTGTATTGGTAGCTCTTCTACACGTCGTGGGAAGAGATATAGGGTTTCTTTTTATGGTACTGGCACATCTGCCTCTTTTGCTACTACTATTGAATAGCCTCGTCCACCTCCAACCCCTACAGTTGCTCCATCTATTCTAGCCATCCATGTGATTGGCGACCTCCAAGCCCACCCCAGCAATGTAGTCTACATGTGGGATGTCACTGGATAAATTAGCAGTCCTGTGATCACTAAGGATATGAACATGCCAATTCCTTTAGTTCCTTTTAATAAAGGGGGAACAGCCACCCGACTGTTGACCAACAGCTGCTTGGTGGTCAAAAGGATTCCTGATTGTTGATTTACAACTACCTAATAGTCTGCCAATAGTCGAGCCCCCTAATTTTGGAATTTTTCATTTCAAACTTCCTTTCTTGGATTTTGCTTCCTTTTTTGATTCCAACCCTCAACTATATAAACCCCCATGGGCTCACTTTTCGAGGTACAACGATTATTGAATATCTCTTCTCCCTCTTGAAGACACGCTTGAGAATTTGAAAAGTCTTTTTTAGTTTAAAGCTTTTTTGGGCATTTTATATTGCACTAAACCTAGAAATGGTACGTCTTGAGAGTAGATTTCTTTTCTCCCTCCTAGTTTCTATTTTTTTTTCTTTTTTGCTCATAATAAAGCATGTCTAAGTTAGTTTATGCTTAGAATAAGCATGTGTAGGTTTTATTTTGATGCTTAGAAGCATGTTTAGGGTTTTATAAATTGTTTAACTCTTGTGTTTATTTTGCGAAATGGATAAGCATGTTGAGTTAAGTCCGCTATCCCTTCTTTATTAGAATCATGTTTAGGAATTTAATTTCCTTTGCGAATGCTTAGAATCATGCTAGAAGAACTTATAATTGCTTTGAAATTTTCTAGGAAATAGCACATAATAGGTACGAATTACCATATTGCCCCTCTGAATGCTTGGATTGGGCTAGAATAGCCTTGTTTGATTTAGATTGTTTGAATTTAGCTAGAAATGCCATGATTAGGCTAGAATATGCCATGATAACCATGTTTAGGTTGGAAATGCTATGAATTAATATGAAATATGCTAGAAACAACACTTGCCATGATAGAATTATCGGATCTAGGTCAAAATGCCATGGTATCAGATTATGGCCTTGTATTATTATTGAATATGTCATGAAAGAAGCTTAATAGACGTTGAATAGACTCACATATGGTGGTGGTGAATTCATCATCTATTGTGTTTCGAATTGATTATTGAATGTATGATTCATATGAATGTATGGAATATTTTATTTGAAGTTTTTAAAGTAGAATCATTTTATTTTATTGTTGAAGAAGAAGTGATGTAATCCTCTTCCCCATCCCCCATGTTTGACAGAAATGTAATCCATTCTTCTCCCTCTTTGTATGTATGAATATGCAACTGCTATGATTGATTAATCACCTCACATGTCTAAATGAAGACAAAAATGGAATGTGTGCAATAAAATCAACAACTTAAGTGGACTGTATGTCAAAATGAGATATTCTTATTTGGTAAACCCTAGTGAAGACCGAATTTTGATCTGGGTGGGTCCAATGACTCGTACCTAACTTCCCGACCCATCTCTAAAGGGATGAGGGATAGGTCCTAAAGGAAGGGACAGTTGCCCCCATTCATTTCTAATTAAAGAATTGGGTGGCGACTCAATTTCTCTAGATGTGCCCATAGATCGTTTGTGTTCCCTTAAGTCTCAAAAGAGGCTTTAACACAATGTCATAGTCGTAAATGCTCTGGTGGGATGAAATCCTCGTTCACAACCACTCTATTAAGTCTTCTAACTGTTTATTCCTTAAGTTTCCTATGATTCTTCAAATATTTGTTAATCATAAAATGCAATTCTATGCGATGCAAGTACAATGATCTTCCATGGAGCATGTATTTTGGACGCAAGCTGCTTGTTATGGGTATGTCTTGCAGATGCCTCATCAGTATCAAGTAAAACACTACTCTATGCTTTATGTATGCATGATTTTTTATCCTAATAGTTTTTTCTAACTACATGCATCTTGCTTGGATTAGACAAGTCATCAAGAGAACACTCGTTTGGAGCGAGAGATCGAGTGCCTTTAGACCCAGGTTGCTGCTGATAAGTATCTATTTATGTATCATTTTCATATCAATTCGTCCATGTTTCTTTGCTATATTCCTTGGTATTTTTATGTTTTTGGGTGGTTTTGATGTTTGTAGGAGTTTTTGGAGCAACTTGCACAAAAATGGAGTAAAACCCTTCATTTTCACCTCTGCTAGTCAGTGATCTTCTCGGATTTAATTGTATTGATATACATGAACCCGACGACATGTTATATACCGTTGGAAAGCTCTCGAAGTCTATTTTCTGGAGAAATTTACGGTTTATAAATCCATTCAGTGTACCAAAAGTTGTAATCAAAACAGTGTGGATGTATAGAAATATAATTCCACAAGTCACTGTAGCATGTATAATACGGGACACTGTAGCAAGTCACTGTAGCAGAGTATTTAAACACATTTTAGGGTTTTATTTTCATAACTTGAAGAGGGGAAGACGTGGTAGAGGCTGCAGCTCTGGAATTCTTTCATCTCTTGGAGTTCTTGAAGGAGAAAGGAAGCTTGGAAAGAGGAAGAACTACAATCCAAAGAGAATTACATCAATTTTGCTAAGTTTTTCCCTTCCCTTTCATTTTCTGGAATGTCTCCATGTTGTATTGTATTTACCACGTTCTTAAACATGTGTAACTGAATCTGAATTGGTTGAGGGTGATTTCAAATCCCCTGATATGGTTTTTGTAAGTTGATTGTGCAAGAAGTTGTTATCCAACTCTCTAATTGAAGTTGCTTGTATTTTCCTATATCTAATGCTTATGATTGCTTGCTGGATTGTATTTCGAATGGCCAACTGAATATAATCTGGTTGTTGTCTATTGCTAGACTAGAAATCTTGATCCGTACTTGTCTTGAATTTCTAATCCTTAGTAGCAAAATTGCGATCAGAGATTGCAATTGGAGAATACAACCTAAGTTAAATAATCCGAGCTTGTGTGTTTATTGCTTAGATCAACCTATCTTTCTTATCGTAATACATCCATTGAATTAAATTTAGAGAGCTTGTTCTAGGTTGTTTAATGGATAGAGATTAAATAAAGAGCCTGTTTTATTTAACAACAAAGTAAAGAAAGATTGGGGTAACAGAGCTTGTTGTTATCTACGGTTGATAACTTCAATGCTGTAATTGGATGACAATTCTACGATTAATTCGCAAATCCATATCTTGTGGTAGAGAAGGATCCTTTAACCAGCTTTCTCCCATTGATTTTTCATTCAAATTTACTTTCTGTTTTGTTATTCTTTACTTGCATTCTTTTTTCATTTAGTAAAGCATTCAACAAAAATCCCCCCCTGTTTAGTTTATTGTTGCTGGAAATAACAAATTCAATTAGAATCAATCCTCGTGAGAACGATATCTTACTTATCACTTTATTACTTGTGCGACTAGTATACTTGCTAGTTTCGAACACATCAAGTTTTTGGCGCCGTTGCCGGGGATTGATTTTCTAATCGATTTGTTATTTTGTTTTCATTGTTGATTCGTATTTTTTTTTTTTGTTTTTCTTTTCTGATTTTCTGTGTTTAGGCGACATGGTAGTAAACTTCCAACAATTTAGTAGCCGATTTGAGCCACAATTACATTGGAGTGTAAATGAGGTAAGCACTCAGAACATTGAACAACAACTTTCTGAGCTAACTTCTCTTGTGGAAAACATGGCTGTAGGAGATATGCAAAAATCTTATGAATGTGGGGTATATTCTATGATGGAGCATCCAATCGACATGTATCCAACTTTACAAGAAGAATATATGGAACAAGCCCTGTCTCTTATACACATCTAGATGTGTATAAGAGACAGGGTATGATCCTTTCTCTAGCACTTACAATGTTGGATGGGAAGATCAACATAATTTCAGTTACTGGAATCATCAACCAATCACCCCAAATGGCATACCAAATTGGCTACAAGGTTTCAATCAACCTAGAGTGCAGCAACCATTTCAAATGCAAACACCACCAATGCCACATCCAGCACCGCAACCAGCTTCGCAAAACTCAGGTATGTCTCTCGAAGATATTGTTAATGCACTTGCCACTAACACAATGCAATTCCAGCAGGAAACTGGGGCACGTATCCAAAACCTGGCAAATCAAATGGGACAATTGGCTACTAGCATGAGCAAATTCGAGGGCCAAGACTCAGAAAAATTATCTTCTCAAACGATGATCAATCCAAGAGAGAATGCTTGTGCGATAACTTTGCGAAGTGAAGAGCAAATTCGAAGTGAAGAGCAAATGGAAACTGGGGCAAGTATCCAAAACCTGGTAAAGAAATCACAAACTGATGAAGGAGATGACACCATTTCCACCATGAACAAAACATTGACTTCTCAGGTAAATCCTATAACTCCCATTCCTTCATATGTTACTCCTCAACTTTTTCCTAGTAGATTTGCAAAATCGAAGAAGGAGGAACAAGAACAGAAAATCCTCGAAACTTTTCGCAAAATCGAGGTAAATATATCACTTCTGGATTCTATCGAGCAAGTACCTCGCTATGCAAAATGTCTCAAGGAGTTATGCACCAACAAAAGAAAGTTGAAAGGAAATGAGAAGGTAAGTGTGGGGGAAAATGTTTCAGCTGTATTGCAAAGAAAAATTCCTCCAAAATGCAAAGATCCAGGTATGGTCACCATTCCATGCACCATTGTTAAAACCAAGTTTGAAAGAGCTATGTTAGATTTAGGAGCATCTATTAATGTCATGCCATATTCTATTTATGCTTCTTTAAATCTTGGACTTTTTGCGAAAACTGGTATTACCATTCAACTTGCTGATCATTTTAATGCATATCCCAAAAGAGTTGTGGAAGATGTGCTTGTGCAGGTGAATCAATTGGTTTTCCCAGTAGACTTCTATGTTTTTGAAATGGAGGATGAGACATCCTAATCCAACACCAATTTTTTGGGGAGACCATTCTTGAAAACTGCTCGAACTAAGATTGAATGTTCATGATGGCACTCTGACCATAGAGTTTGATGGCAAGGTGATATGTTTTAATATTTTTGAGGAAATGAGGTACTCTAATGACTTACATTCTGTTTTTGCAATTGACGTTATTGATTATTTGCCACAACAATGTTTTGAGTTAACTCGCAAGAATGGAGTGGATGTTGCTATTAGTGAACACATAAGGATAGAAAGTTTCAAAGAACCAAGAAAGCTGATACAAGTGTCTAAAGAAGTGGAGGAAGCTGTGACAAGCTTGGATGAGACTATAGCTATCACCACAAATAGGTATGATGTTTCGTACATTGAATTGCCTTTATCTAATGAGAAACTTCTTCCTTCTGTGATGAAAGCCAATACCTTGGAGCTTAAGTCACTTCCAGATCATTTGAATTATGGATTCTTGGGTGAGAATGATACTTTGCGAGTTACAATGGAAATGGGCCTTGCACGAATACAAGAAGAGAAACTCGTCCGAATACTTACAGATCACAAAATAGCTATTGAGTGGACAATTGTTGAAATCCAAGGCCCATCCATATGCATTGACCGTATCTTGTTAGAAGAGGGACTAAGCCCATTAGAGAAGCACAACAGAAATTGGATCCTCCCATGATGGAACCAACGTCGGGCTGAGGACGTTAAACCAAGCGCTTATTGGGAGGCAACCCAATGTTTTTGAAAAATAAAAAAAAGAAGAAAAGAAAAATAAAATGAGGTAATAATGATCGATTTTTGTGTCTCAAGGAGATTCCTTTCGTAGGCCATCAAATTGATCAGGTTTTATCTCTCTTTGCCATCTGTCTCATTTGTTTTTATATTTTTTTACTTGTTTTTGAGTTTTGTTTGCTATTGTGTTGTTATCTCTTTTATGTGTCTTTAGTTTCGTTTTTGCTCTTTTCTTTTCCTTTCTTTTGTTTAATTTGATTACTCTGTGCTTTGAGCTCATTTGTGCAGCAGCTTGTGGAAACATCCAAACGGAAGTTGAAGTCATTCGCCAAAGGTTTGAAACGTGCATATCTTGGAGAAAAACAAACCCGATCGCATTATCGGTAATATCTCTTCTTTTCTCCTCTTCAATGGATGCCGATATCTTTCTGTCGAACCTTCGTAAATATTTCCCTTCACTTCCTCAAAATGCTGTGTTTAAAATTTATAAAGTACGGATGACTAGACTTTGGGCATTGATGCTCCTAAATGTGCCTGCTGATATCCGATGGCTTATCGAAGCCAAGGTGAGATTGTCCGGTGAGCCGGACATTAATCTCGCAAAATACATGCCTGGTCTAGGAAAGAGCTACTACGCCAAGAGGCGAAGAGCGAAAAGGTTACAAGTATGTTATAAATGTGCTAGATGGAATTGTAACCAGACTTGTCGTTCATTAGGTTTTGCGTCCAGGAATAGAGAAGATAAACTTTCATTTATTAAGAATGGTTTGAGTAATGAGTCGCTGGATAATGTTTTGTTAACTCTCGAGTCACATTCTTGTGGACTTGTTCAGCGTGAATTGCTTAATCTATGGACACAATTTCGTGATGAATTGCAGTGTTATAGTCTAGGGAATCTGACTAAAAACGACCCTGTTTGCCAGTTTATAAGAAAACTGGATGGGAAGCAAATCCCCGACTCATAGAAGGCGTTTCAGCCGTTACTGGACGTAAAACCAGAGGAAGATGTGAGCCACAATCACAACTACTTGTATATTTGAATGTGTGTTGTTGTTGTCGAATTTTATTTCTTTCTTGTTTCGTTTGATCTGATTATCAATGTTGTTTTTGTGTTGTTGTTGTTTGTTGATTTTGTTTGTTTTAATTTCAAGTTTTCTTTTTGACAAACCAGATGACTACCCCATGATATAAGCACACGTGGAAGACAAGTGTGGAGGTTTTGTCAACCTCCGCCGAAAGTATATCTTTACTTTTCATGCTTCACGTGGGAGACAAGTGTGGCGGTTTTTTTCAAACCCCACCGAAAGTTTATCTCCATTTTTCATGCACACGTGGGCGACAAGTGTGGAGGTTTTGTCAAACCCCACCGAAAGCATATCTATTTTTTCAAATCTCGGGGCGATAAATCTGCATCGAGCAACCCCCACCGAAATTATGTCCCCATGTGTCAAATTTGAGAGTTTTACGTGTGTATATATCCATGCTGCATATTTTGAAATGTCATTTTATAACCTGTCTTGCACTTGAATCGCATAATACCTAACGTACATCATTGTCTTGCAAAAGTTTAGAGCACTTTTAGAAATGGAGAAAACACCAATTCGGCGATTCCAAAATATATGCGTATTTTGTGGATCGCAATTTGGTAAAGATGGAGAGTTTACAACAGCAGCTCTTGATCTTGGTAGGACATTAGCTGCGAGGGGTATTCATTTGATTTATGGAGGGGGTAGTCTTGGGTTAATGGGGTGTGTGTCGACAGCTGCATCCCTAGGAGGGAGTAAAGTTTTCGGCATTATCCCGAAACCATTAGCTGTACGAGATATCGTAGGCAACACAATCGGGGAAGAGTTACAGGTCTCTAGTATGCATGAGCGTATTGCACAAATGGTTGTTAAGTCCGATGCATTTATAGCTTTACCCGGTGGTTATGGCACATTAGAGGAGATATTTCAAATCACCTCTTGGGCACAGCTAAACATCCATAAAAAACCCATTGGTTTGTTAAATGTCAATAACTTTTTTGATGGTTTGTTGTCTTTTCTTGATCAAGCTGTAGAAAAAAATTTCATCTCACCGTCAGCGAGACAAATCCTAGTTACAGCTTCAACGGCAGGGGAGTTAATTGACAAACTACAAGAATTCGTTTATTCGCCTGATCCAACAACAGCTCGGATTGATTGGTTTGGAGAAGGCAATAAGAGGCGTAAACTGGATTTAACGCTCCATCTGTAATCTCTATCTGTTGGTTTGCTTTGTTTTTGTTTTGCTTTCTTTTTATTGTGTTTATTTGAGAGTTTTTCATGTTATTTCTTTTGAGCTTTTTCAGGTTATTTCTTTCGCCCCAGGTAATATTTTCTAATCATGGCTTTTAGAGTGGTTGCTTAAAAAGTTTAATTCCTCTTGAAACGCATTCTGGATCTCTTCAATCCATAATGGCTGAATAAGGAGGCTAACTTCTAAACTTTTTAGACCCATTCTAACTGACTTGTTTTGTTTGCTGATTTGTTGGACTTTATTATTTTCTGAGTAAGTTTAGTTTTATGTAATTTCGAGTTGTTGTGTGTTTTTGTCTTTATCAGTTTCGATTCAAAAAAAAAAAAACATTGTGGAAAAACCTGAGAATGGCAGAATATGGGGTTTTCTTAACTCTTGAAACGCATTCTCTCTCAATAAATCTGTAGTTTGTTTATTTCATGTTGTTTGAAGTGTCTTGTTTCTTGTTTTGTTCTTTCATAATAAAGGTATATAGGCTGGAAAACTTAAGTCTGCGGTCTACTGGTCCTAAGGATTGTTGAAATATACAATCTTGACTCAGGTGTAACAACGCCACGTACCTCTTTTCTTGTATTTTGTGGGTCAATGATAAGATACTGATTGAATTAAGAATAACTCTTGGAAAATGATAAATGATGCATGGATCTGTGTGCTTGAAATGTTTATTGGTTTTCGCTTTGCCTTTGATTCCTTGCGCAATATTGAGCACTGAGCTATTATCACTGAGTTATTTGTTTACTTAGAGCAAGTTTATGTAATTTAAATGTTTCTTCAGATTTCAATGAATTCTAGAACTTGTTTGATGGTCACTCGAGGCGAAATCCTAGACTGTGCAACATTGGGGAAATGATTTAGGCCATCTTTGGACCGTTTGAGCCTTAATAGCCAACCTTGACTGAAATTGATCCCTAGTTACCCCTTTGAGCCTCTGTAAGCCTTTTTCGTTGTTAACTCACTAAAAGATTTCCTAACCTCAAATGAATTTGTTCCAAACAGTTTATCCCTTACTATGAGCATGTAGATCATTCACAATTAAATTCTGAGCTATGTTCTAGTTTTGGGAAATTAGAGGAGGTTGGGATGTGTCATGAGCAATGCAAGTGAGTCCTATTGTGTTTGTAAAAAAAAAAAAGAAAAGAAAAAAAAGCCAATCTATACTTATCGTTCACGTACTTACACATTGAGGACAATGTGTTGTTTAAGTGTGGGGGAGGGGAAGTCTAGTAAAAAAAAAGAAAAAAAAGAAAAAAAAAGAGAACAAAAGAAGAAGAATAAGAGATCTATACCCTTAAGTGTTCTTAAAAAGAATGAAACAACAAAGTGTGGGGGTGTAGTTTTCTTTTGTTTTCTGCAAAAAAAAAAAAAAAGATTGAGTGTTCTAAATAAGTTTGGGGAGTAACCTGGTGAATTGAAATGAAGTTGTGTTATAGGCTTGAGCTCTACATAGTCTTGAATGATTTATGTGTTTGTGGGTGATTTGAGCCAAATTATTATCCTTTATCATACCTTCACCCAAGCCAAACGTTACAAGCTTAATAAAGTCCTACTTGATCCTTGGTGTTGTGCATGTCTACATTAGTGGAGAGTGACTTGAAAAGCAGGCCTATGGAGTTCATTTATACACACATCTTCAATATTAAATATGATTCATTTTTATGCATAAACTCATCCGGGTTACAAGTGATTAGGTGAGAATGGCTCTACACACACACACTTGAGGAATTGAAGTGAAGCGAAACTAATCTTTGTAATTAATTCTTGATCAAGTGCATTATTTTGAAGTTTTCCTTGGGTTATAATTAAGTATAATCTTTGAGGCATATTTGCAAGTTAAAACATGTGTGTTTTAATTTTTTCTTTGAATTTGTTTCGATTTACTTTGGTTTCATATTGTCGTATTTGCTCGAGGACTAGCAAAGTCTAAGTGTGGGGGAATTTGATAAGTGTCTATTTATGTATCATTTTCATATCAATTCGTCCATGTTTCTTTGCTATATTCCTTGGTATTTTTATGTTTTTGTGTGGTTTTGATGTTTGTAGGAGTTTTGGAGCAACTTGCACAAAAATGGAGTAAAACCCTTCATTTTCACCTCTGCTAGTCAACCATCTTCTCGGATTTAATTGTATTGATATACAATGAACCCGATGACATATTATATACCGTTGGAAAGCTCTCGAAGTCTATTTTCTGGAGAAATTTACGGTTTATAAATCCATTCAGTGTACCAAAAGTTGTAATCAAAACAGTGTGAGATGTATAGAAATATAATTCCACAAGCACTGTAGCATGTATAATACGGGGCACTGTAGCAAGTCACTGTAGCAGAGTATTTAAACACATTTTAGGGTTTTATTTTCATAACTTGAAGAGGGGAGAACGTGGTGGAGGCTGCAGCTCTGGAATTCTTTCATCTCTTGGAGTTCTTGAAGGAGAAAGGAAGCTTGGAAAGAGGAAGAACTACAATCCAAAGAGAATTACATCAAATTTGCTAAGTTTTTCCCTTCCCTTTCATTTTCTGGAATGTCTCCATGTTGTATTGTATTTACCACGTTCTTAAACATGTGTAACTGAATCTGAATTGGTTGAGGGTGATTTCAAAGCCCCTGATATGGTTTTTGTAAGTTGATTGTGTAAGGAATTGTTATCCAATTCTCTAATTGAAGTTGCTTATATTCTCCCATATTTAATGCTTATGATTGCTTGCTGATTGTATTTGAGTGGCCAACTGAATATAATCTGGTTGTGATTTATTGCTAGACTAGAAATCTTGATCCGTAATTGTCTTGAATTTCTAATCATTAGTAGCAAAATTGTGATCAGAGATTACAATTGGAGAATATAACCTAAGTTAAATAATCCGAGCTTGTGTGTTTATTGCTTAGATCAACCTATCTTTCTTATCATAATGCATCCATTGAATTAAACTCAGAGAGCTTGTTCTAGGTTGTTTAATGGATAGAGATTAAATAAAGAGCTTGTTTTATTTAACAACAAAGTAAGGAAAGATTGGGGTAATAGAGCTTGTTATTATCTACGGTTGATAACTTCAATGCTGTAATTAGATGACAATTCTACAATTAATTCGCAAATCCATATTTTGTGGTAGAGAAGGATCCCTTAACCAGCTTTCTCCCATTGATTTTTCATTCAAATTTACTTTCTGTTTTGTTATTCTTTACTTGCATTCTTATTTCATTTAGTAAATCATTCAACAAGAATCCCCCCTGTTTAGTTTATTGTTGCTGGAAATAACAAATTCAATTAGAATCAATCCTCGTGGGAACGATATCTTACTTATCACTTTATTACTTGTGCGACTAGTATACTTGCTAGTTTCGAACGCATCAGCTGCCTTCTTTATGATAATGATGATGATGGTGATGATGAGCCAGGATTGTTACCATCGGCTTCTTTCATGTTGATTTCTTACCTTTCTTTCATTTAGCTTCCATGTATGAGCTTTGTATTACAACTTTCATGTTGTAAAATCAAAGTAATCATTTGTATGATCAAATTCCAAAGACTCGGTGAAAATTTTCTATTTTTAGTTTCGTACACTCCTTCTCAAACTGTGTGTATTTACATCTAAATTTGTTCAAATTTATTTCTAAATCAATATTTATTCAATTCCAATCAAAATTATAAAATCTGGGAGTCATGCACTCAAAATTACTCGTCAATACGCACCCCAAAAGTCAAAAGAGCACAAAAGAATGAATTGAAAGGCTTTTTGCCCCATCAATTGTCAGGCGACATCCAATCATTGATCGATGGTCAGATAGCTGACCATAGTTCTTTAAGTAACTGTCAGTGGTCTACCTCTCTCTTGCCTTTTTTCCTTTATTTTTGCCACTGTTTAAGTGCGGCTTCTCTCCATTGTTTCTCCACACCTTTTTGTACTTCCTTCTCTTGTTTCTCAAGATTTCTTTCATGCTTCTCAACGCCTCTTCATGCCTTTAAATATGTATGAGGCCTTTCTCAAGACCCTTCAGCCTCTTTTGAAGCTTCTAAAGGATGATGACTGGAAACAACTCAAATCCAACTATCTCTCCCTTTTGAAGTTTCTTCGACATGTGAAGCTTGATGTTCCTTTTCTTAAGAAATGCACGACCTTCTAGGATCCTCATGATCACATCTTTAGCTTTGCTAGGCAAGAGCTTTGCCCCTTGTATGAGGAATTCTCTGCCATACTCAGTTCTCATTCGTCCAATTCTAAGAGCATCATTCTGCCTACTATCGAGATACCATAGATGTCCGATCTTGCCAACTTCTTTAACTTTCTGATTTCCACCATGGGCATTCACACCAAAGGTTGTAAGGTGACATTGTCTTCTATTATCCCTTTACTTGAGATGATGGATAGGCCCTCTTCCAGTTGGCTTCGCCTTCTTTAGTTCTGCCTCCTTACACAGTTTCTATGGTTTCACCAGACAATCATAGGGATCCACATCTTGTGAGCATCATTCTTTAGATGGGACCTAATTTTATAGTAGTTCCCTTGATTCTTGCTAAAACATTGATCGGACTAGGTCGAGTTAGGATTGATCCATGTTTGAGGTTCAGGGGTAGTCTCCTTCTTCTTCAGGTAATTTTCTTTTAACCATAATTTTTGCCTAAGCTGCCCTTGTAGGTTTTCAACTTAGTGGGTTCTTTTTTTTTATGCTTTAATTTCTGTCTAAGCCGCCTTTTTGGGTTTTCCACTTAGTGAGCTTGCCTAACTTTTGCCTGAGCTGCCTTTTTCAAGTTTTCAACTCAATAGGCTTTTTCTTTTTCTTTTATGCCTTAACTTTTGCCTGAGTGGCCTTTTTTGGGTTTTCAACTCAGCAAGCTTTTTCTTTTTTCTTCTATGCCCTAACTTTTGCATACGCTACCCTTTGGGTTTTTAACTTAGCGGGCTTTTTCTTTTTCTTCTATGCCGTAACTTTTGCCTAAGCTACCCTTTCGAGTTTTTAACTTAGCGGGCTTGTCTTTATTTTTGCCTGAGCCAGCTTTTCAGGTTTTCGACTTAGCAGGCTTTTTCTTATTTTTCTTTTCTTTTGTTTCTTCTTTTTTCACATTTGGTTACAAGAGAGGCTATCTATTCTAGGATCACCTAAGGAGAATATTTTTCATTATAGCCCTTGACTTCATACAAGGAAGAGACTTGAGAGACGTTCTTCTTGGATCAACTAGCTTTGAGTCATTCCTGATACTTAGATTCATTGACACTGTCCATGGTAGAGGCTGGAGAATGTGATAGTTGGGACCTCTATCGTATGCATACCTTCAGTGAGTTTCACCCACAGTTCATTCTATGATCCTGTTAAACTATATCTGCAGTATGGACTTAAGTAGAGCATCATGGATTCAACAACTGCTTTCGATCTTGGGAGACTGTTTGCCCGTTATCTAGAGCGTGTGAAGGATTCTTAGTCGTATCAGACCATCAAGAGGAATCTGTTCCATGATCTTGATTTCGAGAAATATGACCGATACAAGGATTGGGTGAATTTCAAGCTTCCATTCCTGAACCTGCTATTCGAGCCAGACAGTGCCGTGAGCGATATAGCAAGCCTATTCATAGTCCAACGAAGAGGCAGAGACGACATTGAGAGTTTCATTGTTAGCTTGGATGTTAGATGTTTTCCTTTTGTTGTCATGCAAAATAATAAGACATTTCAAAGACAAATTTGTTTCCAAACAATTTCATTTCATTAATAAAAGTATAATTGTTTGTTCTTCAAATAATATGTGCACAATGAGACAACTCCTTTCATTAATCAGCCATTTCTGATTTTTTTTTATTAATTATTTTTCCTCTCACATTTTTTTCTCTCTTTTTTTCATCATTTTTTTAGTGCATTGCACTTCTTTAGCATGTCCATGTTGATGGGCTCAGTGAACTCATTTCCTTCCATATTTGATAAGATGATAGCTTCACTAGATATGACCTTCGTCACGATGAACGGGCCCTCCCATTTGGGCTTGAACTTCCTTCTTAGATCAAACACTACTAGCCTAGCGTGTTTAAGGACCAATTCCCCTTCTTTAAACTTTCTTACTTTTATTCTCTTGTTAAAGGCTTGAGCAACCCGCTTCTAGTAAAACTGCATGTGATATTTGGTCTTCATTCTTTTTTTATCAATCAAGGCCAATTGTTCACATCTATTATGAACTTACTCCCCTTCAGGCACTTTTGCTTCCATCAGAACTCTCAATGATTTCATGTTTATCTCAATTCGTAGGATTGCTTCTGAACCATACACCAACCAGAATCATGCCTATCGAACTTCTGCGTGTTGTTCTATAATGCTATAACACAAACAATAGCTTCTTTGACTAATCTTTGTATGTCTGCACCATCTTGGCCACCATCTTCTTGATGTTTTTATTGGCTATTTCTACTACTTCGTTTACTTGTGGCCGATATGGAGATGACTTATGGTGTTCAATCCCATATTTCTCAAATAAGGCCTAGTCTCAGCCTAGAAATGAACCCTATTATCAGTCACGACGTGATTTCGCACGCCAAATCACGTCGTGACTGATATTCTTTTCAATGGACTTTGCCATGTGCTTTGCCCCCAGTTTACTATAGGACTCGGCTTCTATCCACTTGGTGAAGTAGTCAATTGCCACCACCATATATCGATGCCCATTAGAGGCTGACAACCTTATCTCGCCTATAATGCCAATACCCTATGCAGCAAGGGGCCATAGTGCTATGATTCCTTGAATCTCAAAAGGTGGTTGGTGAATCAAATTTCCATTGATCTAGCACTGGTGACACCTCTTCACAAATTGGATCACAATCTATCTCCATGGTTAGCCAGTAAAAGCCTTGCCTCATTATCTTCATTGTAAGCTTTAGCCCATTCATATTGGGTCTACATACACCACTATGGATTTTCTTCATGAGCCTTCTGGCTTCTTTCTCATTGACACACCTCAATTGCATCCCTTTTGGCATTCTTTTATACATCACTCCTTGATGACAAGTAAATTATTAGGCCAACCTTCGTATTACAACCCTATCTTTCTCATTAGGCCCATCTGGCTAAATCCTTTCTTATAGATGTCTCTTCAAGTCATAGAACCATGGCTTCTCATCTACTTCGGCCTCCATTACATGGGGTTCCACATAAAAGGAACCCATGCTTGAGATATCACTGTTGGTCTCACAAATAACTCTTCAGTACTCACCCAAACTAATGCCAAAGAGGCTAAAGTGTCAGCCATCTAATTCTCATTTTTGGGAACATGGGTGAAGGTACACTGCTTGAACCTCCCAATCAACCTTCTGATGTGCTCAAGGTATAGTTTCAACCTTCTTTCCTATAGATCCCAATCTTCATTGGCTTGAGAGATGACTAGTTTTAAATCTCCCAACACTTGTATTTCATCAATACTCATTGTAATCACAACTTCCAAACCAAAGGCATAGGCTTCGTACTTAGCCATATTATTGATAATTCTAAACTCCAGCTTCTTTGCAAAAGGGATAACCTTCTTCACTTGGTGAGACCACAATAACTCCTATTCTGGTAACATTTCTATTAACAACTCCAATAAAGAACATTCTCCATCCCACTACTGAGTTACCCCCAGATGTTTATCCTGGAAATTCAACTCTTATGGTTCATCATCATCAACCAGATTCATGGCCAAAAACTCTACTACTACTCTTCCTTTCACCATCTTCTTAGTGACATACTCAATGTAAAATTCTGACAACTAGATCAGCCATCTTGCTCGCTTCCCTACCAACGATGGTGCTTCGTAAAGATACTTCATTGGATCCTCCTTCCAGATAGCCTTAATCTTATAAGACTGAAAATAATACCTCAACTTCTTCGAGAGCCATACCATGGCTAAGCATGTTTTCTCTACATAGCTATACTCTATCTTGTATGGTAGCAACTTTTTGCTAAGATAGTAAATAGCATATTCTACGCCATTCTCATCTTTTTGTGCCAGCATAGTAACTATGGCATCCTCCTTACGAGTCAAGTAGAGAATCAAATTTTTGTTAGGTCTCAGTGGTCTCAAGACTGGCAGATTCTGCAAGTACTTCTTAATCTTCTCAAATGCCTCTTCGCACTGATCATTCCACTCCAACGGTTGATCCTTCTTTAGAAGCCTGAAGATCGATTCACAAACTGTTGTCATTTTGGCAATGAACTGATCCATGTATTGGATCTTCCCGAGAAACCCTCGAACTTCTTTTCCAGTCTTGGGTGATGGCATCTCATAATCGCCTTAACTTGTCTAGATCTACCTCTATCCCCTTCTTTTTTCAACTACGAATCCCAACAACTTCCCTAAGGTGACTCCAAAAACACAATTCTTTGGATTTTGCTGCAGCTTGCATTTCTTCACTTTTTCTAGGAATCTATCTAAAGCTTTAAAGTGACCTTCTCGAGTCTCGAATTTCACCATCATGTCATCCACATAGACTTGTATCTCCTTATACATCACATCATGAAACAATGTCGTCACCATTTGTTGGTAAGTTGCCATTGTGTTCTTCAACCTGAAGGGCATCACCTTTAATAGTAGATTCCCTACTCGATAATGAAGGTCATTTTCATCTTGTCTTCCTTGGCCATCATTATCTAGTTGTATCCAAAAAACCCATCCACAAAGGAAAACATCACACTGGTGACAGCGCGGTCTACTAACACATCAATTTGAGGCGAAGAAAATTTATCCTTCGTTGAGGCCTTATTCAAGTCTCGATAATTAACAAACATTCAGACCCACCCTTCCATCCTTCTCTGGCACTGGCATGATGTTGGTTAACTATTTCAGATAATTCACCGCATCTAGAAACTTGGCTTTAATCTGTTTGGAGACTTCCTTCTTGATTTTCTAAGCCCATTCTAGCCCTAACCTTTTTAACTTTTGCTTGACCTACTTCATTTGTGGAGACATTAGAATCGTATTTAAGTGATACTTCTATCAATTCTAGGCATATCATCATAGGACCAAACAAAGACTTCTTCATGTTTCTTTAATAATTTTTCAAATCTCTCACTCTTATTAGGAGTTGTATCAAGTGCATTGCATATGTTCTTGGCTTTTTCAATTGCACCAAGATTACTGTCATGAGTTTGAATGGTTTGAATGTCAAATATGCTAGTGAAATGCAAATTTTAATACATAATGCCATTAGGAAGGATATCACGCAAGTAAGCAAACTAATTCTTTATCGCATCAAACTTTGAAACATAGGCAATATCCTCTTCTTCAAAGAGTTAAGGAACAAATACATCTTCATAAAAAACATCGTTGATTCCTTCTTTGATGAAGGTGGCAAGGTCGATGGATAAGTCCACTGGTGGTGCTTGATCTTGAGGCTTCTCCTCTTTGATCATCATTTTATCCAAATCTTTAACCAAGTCATTCCCCTTAGAGATTCCTACTTGAAGGATATCCTTGAAAATTTCAAATCTAGGCTTCAAAATTCCCTTAAAAACCCATGGTTCAGTAGCTTCCATATACTTCATATCTTGGACCTTAATGAACTTGATGAATCTCCCCATCTTGGGTTCAAAGTCTATCGGACTCATAACCCTAATCTCTTTTAGAATTTTGGCCTTAGAAATATGGAGGAGATGGTAAACCACATCCATTCCTCCCAAGCCCAGTTCCTGGCAAGTATCCTTTCTTTTTCATTATTTTGGCAACAATTGGGCTAACTTCATCAATCATGGATACATGGAAGCCCCCCATAGGCTAACTTCATCAATTGGGCTAACTTCATCAATCACACTTAAAGCAACGGGTGTAATGGTTGAGGCTGCATGAATAGTCACAATCTTCCCATCTATTTTGAATTGGATCTTCTGATACAGTGTAGAAGGGACTCCACCAAGTAGATGGAGCCATGCTCGTCCCTACAAAGCAGCAAAATTGACTGGAATGTCACGAACTATAAATTTTGTCATTACTTCAATAGGCCCAGTCTTCACTAACACCTTGAATATCCCAATGGCACTCCTCTTCAAGTCATCAGAAGCCCTAATCACCATCTCACAAGGCTCAAGTTCATCTTCATTGACCCCGTACTTATGTAATACCTTTATGGGCATAATATTGATGGCCGACCCATCATCCACCATGATGTAAGGAGATTTCTTCCTATCGATATCAGTGTTAATGAATAGTAGCTTGTTACGATTCCTTCCTTTGGAAGGCAAATCATCATCAGTGAAGATGATCACACCCTTCTCATTTACCCCCTCGAGTTCTTTTCCAATCAAGGCGGCCAACATCTCATTTGTAGTGGCAGTCATTGATATGTCTACATCTGCCAAAAGCCTTCACCATGGCTTCTTTATGCTTTTGGGATGAGATCAACAAGTCCCAAATGCTAGCATTCGCTTAAGTTTTCTTCAACTGCTTGATAACTTGATCCTCTTATTTTTTGGTTTCTTCATTGTCAACCTCTTTGCCCTTTTCAATAGTCTTCTCCTTCTCGACTGATTTTTCCTTCTCCTTCTCATGGTAAAATCTACCATTCCTTGTTACTCTTTGTACATTCTCACTTTCACCCTTAAGTGTTTCTCCCTCAACCGTCACTTCCTCTTCTTCTTCATCACTGCTAAAGTCAACCCAAAAGTTTGGAAGGGTTTTGACTTTAGGAATGTTATCCCAAATACCCATAACTCTCACTTCCTTGCATCTTCTTGGCTAGCTCTCCCTCCTCATGAGGCTCTCAACTTGCTTCCCTTTCCTAGCTTTGTTACCCTTCTTCACTTTGAGTCCTCTAGGTGTTGGGCCTTTTTTAGCCTCTTTTCTAGCTATCCACTTATTGGCAAAGGCTTTTGTTGGTGTGGACTTCTCCTTGGTGGATGCTTCTTCATTCTTAACCTCAACTTTCTCTTTATCTACTTTTTATTCTTCTTCTTCCTTATGATCGCTGAGGCACAACAATCGAGGTTCTAAGCTTCACTTGACTCCCTTTATTTCATTATTGGCCATCCACCCTTCTTAGTGAAAATCTAGGCTACCAAAGGAATGAGCTTGTCTTCCATCCTCTCAATGATCTCCTTGGACTCATTAACTCAAGCCTTGGGCTCATTAACCTTAGGCTTCTTCTTTGTTGCCACTTTTCTAGTAAACCCTTCTTGTTGTTTCAGCTTGGACGTCTTTTTTCTCTTGGCTCTCTTGACACTACTCGATCTACTCTCCTCAAAAGAACTCATAACTTACTCCTCTATCAATCCTAACTCAATCATGTTAGTTGTTAAAAGAGATACCCGATCGTAGTAAGGTAGTGGATTAGTTCTCGTGTTAGGCCCTTGTGTCTTTAGATCTAAAATTTGGCCCTTATTGATCAAATCTTGGACCTCATGGTAGAGACAAGTGCAATCATCGATTTTGTGATCGATCACTTGGTGGAACTTACACTTCTCATGATGCCCCCAATTCTTTGGCAATGGATTTGGAAGCTCTCTTGGTGGCAATTGCTGTAAGATCCCTTTGGCTCTTAATCTTGCAGAGATCTTTGACAAAGGTCTCCCCAAACAATTGAACTTCCTATGTTGGGCGACTGTTTTCACCTTAACATACTTCGTGCTTGACCCACTTGCTTGATGATATTGGCCCTGGTTTCTTCTAGGGTAGGCGTTGTTGCTTCTTTTTTGCCTGGCCTCCAAATCTTCTATTTGGATGTCTGAATCGTACAAGTCTTCAAAGATTAGAGTGGGGAAGCCCGCAAGCCTATCACTGATGAAGCCATGGGCTTCATTGATCACCATGCAGACCTGGTCCTTCTCTGGTGGCTCGTGTTCATCTTGGCAGCTTTGACCCTCCAATGGACTAGGTACTCTGAAAAAGTCCTATTGGGCTTCTGGCGAGTAGTCTCCAAATCCTTCAAAGTTATCCCCAATTGGGTATTATGGCAGTACTGCCCTACAAACTATTTGGAAAGCTTCTCCCAATCTTCTTGAACTCTTTTGGGAAGATCATGGTACCATACTACCGCATCCTCTTCTAAGGATAGCATGAAGTGCTTCAAGATATACTTTTTTTGAAAAAGTTACTTAGTAATATAAATCCAGAAAAATTAAAATGTACAAAAATTCGAGGGGCATACCCCAAGAATTACAAGAGGGACGTAAAGTCCAAACATACAATCCAATAAAAGATCAAAAAATAAAGACCACAAGCGGCCTAAAACAAAGTAAAAAGGCCACAAACAGTCTTAACAACATAAATGATAAATAACCACAAACGGTCTAAATCATAAAAGTACAAGAGCTTCAGCCGTTCTTGTTTTCTTCTTCTTACCCTTCTTTACCGGGGTAGCTGGGGTGTCCGTATGAGTATGATCAATCCTATCAGATTGTTCCTCATCACTCAGCCTATTCAAAGGCTCAAAATGGGAGGGAGAAGTCTCAAAAGGTTGTCCTGTGTTTATCCGCCCTGATGAAGCAGATGCCTCGCGATTGGTTGAACAATGGATAGTACCCAAAAGCTTACCTTGGTCGGTCGCAAAAGGAGATAGAGAGTCAGAATCTGAAACTGACTCTGCGCTCAAAACTGTAGCAGCCTTAGGAGGCACAACTTGCACTAAAGAATCTGTTGGAATAGCAACAGCTTTCAAACTCTCAGCGACATCAGTCGCAACCTTACCCGAATTCAAAGGGGCACCATCAGAAGGGATGCTATCAGAGGTGCTAGCCTCAATCTTATCCTGAACTGATGCCTTTGCCGGTTCCGGACAACGGTGACCAAACCTGCGACATTTGGAGCAACGTTTTGGAATCCACTCATATTCGACTTCAATTTGGATGGGCTTAGGAGAGAGTTTGCACTTGAACTCAAAGTTCTAAATCGGAGGACACTTTGCATCAAGAAGAACATATACCCTCGCATACTCTAATCTGGAAAGATCGGAAGTCGTCTTGTCACAAGAAAAAGGTTGTCCAACCATGCTGGAGACAATGCTAAGACCTTTGGTTGTCCACAAAGGGAATGGCAGGCCATATAATCGGATCCAAACGGGAACATACCTCAATTGATTTGAATTGAAATCTAAATGCGGGCTCCAAGGTTGTAAGACAATTGTTTTACCTCCGAACATCCAAGGACCGCGAGCAATGATGTTTAGAACCTCTTCCTCCGTTTGGAAGCGGAAGATGAGAAACCCCTTGCTTCAAGATATACTCTTTTGACAAAGAAGTGGTGGCCATGATAGTAGCATACTGTCTTAGATATGTCTTCAGATTGCCTTCTCCATTGAATTTGGGCAAGTCTGGTAGGCATAACTTTGACGACAAATCTTTGTCTTCAATGAGTATGATATCGTCTAGGTCTTTGAACCCTTTCAGCCCCTTCTTCTTCAAGAGGGATTGGACGTTCTCCATGTCCTTGGCCAATTGCTTGACCGATTCAAGTTCTTCTTGATTGATTAGGCTTTTCAACAAGGCTTTCAGGATATTCAACCTATTGGAAGTTTCTAGATTCGTCTTCATGGGCTTGAGTCTCAAGTATCCAATGGTTTGGGCTCCTTCAAGTAAAAGATGCCTTCTTGGGCTGGTTTCTTTTTATACCAAATCAATGGTACATGCTTAAAGGTGGTGACACTAACATGAATCGTCTAGGGGTCGAATGGAGTCAAAGACTTCTCATGCCAATGCCATACGGCTAGTTCAGGTAGTTTGTGCTCATTGTGTGCAAAGTGTAGTGATGTAAGGACTCAAAATATCAACATGAGGTATTATAATTCGGTATCCCAATCAGAATCAACTTCTCCTATCCCCAGAGGAGTTGCCACTGTGAATGGGGATTTCATCCTGCCAAAGTGTTTATGACAATGGCACTGTGTCAAAGCCTCTTTTAAGGCTTAAGGGAACACAAACGAGCCATGGCACAACCGAAAAAAATGGAGTCACCACATTATATTCAATTAGGAATGAATAGGAGCAATCTGATCCCTCGCTTGAGGACCTAAACACCTTTGTTTTGTAGCCACTATAGCTTCGGTTAGACGAGGTGGTCATTTGACAAGGTAAGAAGAATCAATCGTCAAAATGGTTGCACCCAACAACAATAACGAGATGGTTGATTCTACTTCTAAACTCTTCAAAATATTGCATTCATTTAAATCAAGTATTCTATAATAAAAGCATATTCATGCATTTTCAATACAAACATTCAAATCGAGATTTGATAGATAATGGATTTCTCACCACCATATGTGAGTCTATTCAATGTCTATCAAGCCTCTTTCATGGCATTATTCAAACATTTATTCAATTATTCTAAGTGATGGTCCCTTACCATCAACGTGAGTCCACCACCACTTCATGGCATCATACAATTAAACATGGTATATTCATACATGTGTTCATATCAATCAATTAAGATTCTAACTAAAGCCATAATCTAGAATCATGGCACTTCTACCTATATTTGATCATTCTAACATGGTAATTCTACCTAAACATGGCAATTCTAGCCTATTCATAATAATATATAAGGAATCATGGCACATCTAACCTAATCACCCCAATCAAGATCAAACATGGTTATTCTAGTCTAATTCAAGCATTCAAGGGTAATTACAGTAATTCACACCTATTCTATGCTATTTCCTAGCATACTTCAAAGCCATCATAAGTTCTCCTAGCATGATTATAATCATTTGCTCCTAAGCATGATTCTAGTTATGTGCTCCTAAGCATTTTTTTGAGCATTCGCGAAGAAAATAAACCCTTAGACATGATTCTAATAAAGAAAGGAAAGTGAACTTACCTCAACATGCTTATCTATCTTGCAAAGCAAACAAGGGTTAGAACAATTCATAATAACCCCTAAACATGCTTCTAAGCATAAAAATAAATCTTAAACATGCTAATTTTAAGCATGAACAAACCTAATCATACTTAATTCTAAGCAAGAAAAATAAATTAGAAAAGACGAGGGAGAAGAGAGAACTGCTCTCAGGACATTGGGGAAGACTTATAGTGATGCTGATGTTGTTCTAAAAATACTCAATTCATTACCTGAGAAATATTAAGCCAAAGTTACTATTGTTACTAATACTCAAAACGTTGATGAGTTGAAAATCAATAAGCTATTGGGATCACTTCAGTCTTGTAAGATGACATTCATGCCACAAATTAAGAAAAACAAATCTATTTCTCTAACAACCTCTTCATCAAAAGCTATTGAAAATGATGACAATTTAGAAATCTTAGATGATCAAGAAGTGGCTTCAATGGTAAGAAATTTTAAGAAATTTCTTAAGAAAAATTCCAAAAAGAAGAATCGGTATAAAGGTTAGAAAAAAGAGAAAATGTAGTTGACTTTAAGAGATTTAACATTGAACCTAAGAAGAAAAGTCAAGTGCAGTGTTTTGGATGCTCAAGATTCGGACATATCAGGTCTGAATGTGCAAATTTAAAGAAGAAAGGCAATGGATTAAATGTTACTTAGAGTGACAGTGACTTTGAAAGTAGCGAAAATGAGCATGAACCTCCGAATGGTTACATTGCTTTTGTCGCATATGCATCAGACAAAGGAAAATGAGTCATTGGAGATAACTAGATCAGTTACAACTGAGATAACTAATGATGCTGATACTGAATCTATTTTTTATCTGACTTATTATAAAGAACTGCAGGAACCATACAATGATCTTCATCATGCCTGGGAAATAGAAATTCAAAAGAACAAAGAAAATGAGAAGAGAATACAGGAGTTGATGAAAGAGATCGAAATTGTCACACGTGAGAAAGTGTTTTTGGAAGAGAATGTTGTTGAACTTGACACAACTATCGAGAAAATGAAATTAGAGTTGGCTGAGAAAGATGAGTTCATAAAGAAACAAAAGGCCTTTATTCAGTTTTTATCAAAGGAACCAAAAAGCTAGATGAAATTCTAGTTCAATGGAGAAATAGAAACATCAAGCATGGATTGGGTTTTGATGCTCAAAATCAAGCACCTTCTTAAAAAACAACCTTTGTGAAAGCTTATAAATCAAACATCTCATAGCCTTCAGAGACCTCAATGAAGTTAGAATCATCAAAGTCTGATATCTCAAGCAAATCAAAAAAATCAGGTAAAGGAACCACAAGTTCAGATAAAAACCGTTTCTTTAAAAGTTCTAAGAATTCATTTCATAGTGCGTCATCACATTTTTGTTAAATCCACAATGTCTATGACTAGAAAATTTGTGCCAACATGTTAATTTTGTGGTGTTAAGGGACTAATTAGGTTTAGATGCTACAAACTAAATAATCTATTGTATCAAAATGAACAACATAAGTAGTCTCATAACACACAACACAAGCAGTCACATAAAGCACAACAAAACAGAGTTAAAAAGATCACAGACAAATGTTATGTTGTCTTATTTGTTTTGAATTCATTCACTAATGACTCTTGGTACTTTGATAGTGGATGTTCAAGACATATGACAGGTAATAAAGACCTGCTGAAAAATTTTAGATTATATAGCCAAGGTTCAATCACATTTGGAGATGGTGCAAGAACAAAGTAATGGGTAAGGGTACATTGTGTATTGATGCTTTACCTAAGTTTAATGATTTCCTTTATATTGAAGATCCTAAAGTTAATTTACTTAGTATTAGTCAGATTTGTGATGATAAATGTACTGTTGAGTTTAATAAGAATAAGTGCGTGGTTTTTTATTCCAGCAAGAATTGCATTCTTGAAGGTGTTAGGTCTAATGACAATTGTTACTTATTAACTAAGTTGAGTGCATTGCATGTTAAGGCTATTGAGACTGAACTATGGCATCAAAGACTTGGTCACATGAATTATAAAGACTTAGTTAAATTAACTAAGACTGGTACAGTTAAAGGAGTACCTAAGTTTGAAAATAAACTTGACATTGTATGTGGCCCTTGCCAAAAGGATAAGTAAATTAAAAGTTCACATGCTTCTAATTCTTTTCTTAGCATTTTAAAGATTCTTGAACTATTCCATATGGATCTCATGGGTCCAATGCAAGTTCAAAGCATTGCTAGAAAAAGGTATGTTTCCATTTGTGTAGATGACTATTCAAGGTACAATTGGGTAGATTTTGTTAAAGAAAAATCTAATACATTTGATGTGTTTAAAAACTTATGGTCAGGTTAGAAAATGAGCAGAACAAAAACATTGGAAGAATTATTAGAATCAGAAGTGATCATGGGAAAGAGTTTGAAAATGAGAGTTATGCTAATTTTTGCAAACTTCAGAGCATCACTTATAAATTCTCTACTCCAAAGAAACCTGAACAGAATGGAGTAGTAGAGAGGAAGAATAAAACATTGTAAGAAATGGCCCGAGTGATGTTGAACAGCAAAAACCTTACAAAGAGGCTTTGGGCAGAGGCAATCAATGTAGCATTCTACATCATCAACAAAGTTTTCTTAAGGCCAAGAACCTATTAAACACCTTATGAGCTGCTAAAAGGGAGAAAGTCTAACCTTAAATACTTTCATGTATTTGGTTGTAATGTTATATTCTCAATGACAGAGAACAACTTGGCAAAGATGATGCCAAAAGTGATGATGGTGTTTTTATTGGTTATTCATTGAACAACAAAGCATATAGGATCTATAACATGGGAACTGAAAATATTATGGAATCTGCTAATGTTGTGTTTGATGATTATAATGATTTTGCAGAATTTTTACATGAAGAAGCAATAGAAAGTCTTGGAGAACCTACTAGTAGAACTGGAACAAATTCTGCAGAAAACATAGAACCAGTTACACATAATGAAACTACAAAAGTTAAGACAGATGACACTAAAATGTCTAACATCACTTATTTGAGTAGAGATGAAATTAGAATTGACGACAAGACCATGGATCCCCAACCTAGATTCAAAAGGCACATCCTACCACTTCTGTCATTGGAAGTCTAGAAGGTGGAGTTAAAACCAGAAGTAAGGTAAGGAATTAGGTGAGTTTTTCTTACTATGTATCACTTGTAGAACCTAAATCTATTAATGATGCTCTTAAGGAAGAACACTAGATTCAAGCCATGCAAGATGAGTTGAATCAATTTGAAAGAAATCAAGTTTGGACTTTAGTTCCCAGACTTGAAAACACTGACGTCATTGGAACTAAATGGATTTTTAAGAATAAAAGTAATGAAAATGGGCAATTGATTAGGAATAAGGCTAGATTAGTTACTCAAGGGTACACACAAATTGAGGGAATATATTTTGATGAAATCTTTGCACCTATGGCTAGGTTAGAATCTACTAGTTTGCTACTTGATATTGCCTATTTATTAAACTTCAAACTTTTTCAAATGGATGTTAAAATAGCTTTTCTAAATGGCATTTTAAATGAGGAAGCTTTAGTTGAACAACCATAAGACTTTATTGATCCTAAGCATCCCACTTATGTTTACAAATTGAAAAAGACTATATATGGTCTGAAACAAGCTCCAAGAGCTTGGTACGAAAGGCTTATAACCTTTTTGGTAAAGGATATACTAGAGGCAGCAATGACAAAATCTTGTTCATAAGGCATGCATTTAAGTGCATTATTGTGGCTCAAATCTATGTTGATGATATAGTGTTTGGTTCTACACTTGATGATAAAACTAATGAGTTTGTTGAGCTTATGTAGGGAGAATTTGAGATGAGTATGGTAGGTGACCTAACTTTTTTCTTGGACTTTAAGTCAAACAGGTTGACGATGGCATTTTTATCTCTCAAACTAAGTATGCAAACAACTTAGTGAACAGATTTGAAATGGACAAGAACAAAGCAATGAGGAAACCTATTGCTACCAATCTTAAATTGTCAAAGGATAATGCTGGAAATGATGTTGATCAAAGCCTATACAAAAGCATGATTGGAAGCCTTCTATATCTTATAGCAAGCAGACCTGACATCAGTTTCAGCGTAGGTTTATGTACACGATTCCAGTCATGTCCAAAAGAACAAAATCTAACAACAGTCAAGAGGATAATCAGGTATGTTCAAGGGACTAAAGAATATGGAATTTAATTTTCTAAAAACACAAATTCATCTCTTGCAGGTTATAGTGATGCTGATTGGGTTGGGAATGTGGATGATAGAAAAAGCACCACAGTAGGGTGCTTCTATCTTCGAAACAGCCTGGTGGTTTGGCACAACAAGAAATCACTCTCTACTATTGAGGCTGAGTACATAGCTACTGGTAGCTACTGTGCTTAATTGCTATGGATGAAACAAATGTTGGAAGACTATGATATCACTTAGGAATCCATGATAGTCTTTTCTGATAACACAAGTGCAATTGACATCTCCAAAAACCCTATCCAACACCCAAGAACTAAACACATAGATATTAGGTATTATTGCATTAGAGAGTTAGTTGAATCTAAGATAATCCACATTGAGCATGTTTTAATTGAAAACCAACTAGTTGATTTCTTTACCAAGGCACAAAACTCATCAAGATTTGAAAAGTTGAGAAAGGTTATTGGTGTGTGTCAGTTACATGAATAAACACTACCTCAGTTTCATATGAGATATCTAAACTATCATGAAATTTCTTTTAACTTTGCATTTTGAAGTTGTTTGTGTTTAAATTCAGTGCCTTTCATTGCTGTTTTTGGTTGATGAAAATTTATTGTAAATGCAAAAAGGGCTACCTGTATGTGCTGAGTGAAAGCCATCTGTTGAAAGCAATTCATGTGTGTCTAGAAAATATGCTTAGATTGCCCATTCAACATGAAAAAGGCTACCACCATACATGTGTGAAAGCCACTCTGCTTGTGTTTTATTTCAATTAAGATCAATTTTTGTGTAGGGAATATGCCGAGATTGACCACTTGATTGAAATTTGATCTATGTGATAATGCAACAGTCTAAATTTAATTTATTGAATATTTATGCAGCTCTGAAAATGCCTGATAAGTGTCTATTTATATATCATTTTCATATCAATTCGTCCATGTTTCTTTGCTATATTCCTTGGTATTTTTATGTTTTTGTGTGATTTTGATATTTGTAGGAGTTTTGGAGCAACTTGCACAAAAATGGAGTAAAACCCTTCATTTTCACCTCTGCTAGTCAACCATCTTCTCGGATTTAATTGTATTGATATACAATGAACCCGATGACATATCATATACCGTTGAAAAGCTCTCGAAGTCTACTTTTTGGAGAAATTTACGGTTTATGAATCCATTCAGTGTACCGAAAGTTGTAATCAAAACAGTGTGAGAAGTGTAGAAATGTAATTCCACACATCACTGTAGCATGTATAATACGGGACACTGTAGCACGTTACTGTAGCAGAGTATTTAAACACATTTTAGGGTTTTATTTTCATAACTTGAAGAGGGGAGAACGTGGTGGAGGCTGCAGCTCTGGAATTCTTTCATCTCTTGGAGTTCTTGAAGGAGAAAGGAAGCTTGGAAAGAGGAAGAACTACAATCCAAAGAGAATTACATCAAATTTGCTAAGTTTTTCCCTTCCCTTTCATTTTCTGGAATGTCTCCATGTTGTATTGTATTTACCACGTTCTTAAACATGTGTAACTGAATCTGAATTGGTTGAGGGTGATTTCAAAGCCCCTGATATGGTTTTTGTAAGTTGATTGTGTAAGGAATTGTTATCCAATTCTCTAATTGAAGTTGCTTGTATTCTCCCATATTTAATGCTTATGATTGCTTGCTGATTGTATTTGAGTGGCCAACTGAATATAATCTGGTTGTGATTTATTGCTAGACTAGAAATCTTGATCCGTAATTGTCTTGAATTTCTAATCATTAGTAGCAAAATTGTGATCAGAGATTACAATTGGAGAATATAACCTAAGTTAAATAATCCGAGCTTGTGTGTTTATTGCTTAGATCAACCTATCTTTCTTATCATAATGCATCCATTGAATTAAACTCAGAGAGCTTGTTCTAGGTTGTTTAATGGATAGAGATTAAATAAAGAGCTTGTTTTATTTAACAACAAAGTAAGGAAAGATTGGGGTAATAGAGCTTGTTATTATCTACGGTTGATAACTTCAATGCTGTAATTAGATGACAATTCTACAATTAATTCGCAAATCCATATCTTGTGGTAGAGAAGGATCCCTTAACCAGCTTTCTCCCATTGATTTTTCATTCAAATTTACTTTCTGTTTTGTTATTCTTTACTTGCATTCTTATTTCATTTAGTAAAGCATTCAACAAAAATCCCCCCCTGTTTAGTTTATTGTTGCTGGAAATAACAAATTCAATTAGAATCAATCCTCGTGGGAACGATATCTTACTTATCACTTTATTACTTGTGCGACTAGTATACTTGCTAGTTTCGAACGCATCAATGCCCAGCTAAAATAAATTACTTGATGGTAGGATGTTTTAGTCACAATTAAGATAACAAGTGCAGTTATGATATGTATGATTGTTGTTTGATTTATTTTTTGTTTAACTTAGTTGTGTCATTAATTGTGTGAGTTACATGTGTACAAGGTTGACACATCAGCAAGCAGATCTGAAATTGAAATATTGTTAAAAGTGGTGGGACTTAATAGCATTCAACTATTCCATTTAATTCATTAAATGCCTAAATTTTGATAATATAGTTTCTTCAGAAATATTTTTGAAAATCAAAAATCAGATTTTGAAGGGGAGTTTTGTAATTGTGTTATCCTAATTTTGTTGGGATTATTGATTTAAAAGAGTATTATCTTATATTTCCTTCGCTATCTCGTTTTGTCTTTATCAAATTGAACTCAAAATCGTGTATGCTAGGGTTTTTATGTTACAACTTCGATTTACCAAAATGGGACCAAAACTTTGATCTCAGTCAAGAATGATGGAACCAGCCCTATGCATGATTCTCCTTTAAAGTCATCGTCACAGGAACCACCACCGGAGGAGTCGCCACCGACTCGACCAGAAACTTAGGAGTATGCCGATCCTTCACAAGAGCCTAAACAAGGTTCAAATAATGATGAAGAAGACTCTAAGGCATAGAATGATGAAGAAACTGAGTCGTCTGATCATGATGATCCAACCAAAAGTGAAGATTTCGACATGCATGTGAATCAGTTTGATGTTCTTGAAGGATTCAATCCTATTGAAGGCAGGTTTGCTTTTGAAGAAATCAAGGAAAGACATGATGATTACATTGTAGCAAGGGAACTCTAGAAGGAATGATTTGTCAAGGTAGAAACCTTTGCCACATATTCTCTTGATGCTCTTATTTAGGATCGTCAGTGGAGTAAGTTAGTAACTCAATTTCAACTTCCTACTGCTTCCTTAATTAGAGAATTCTATGCAAATATGGTCGATGATATTAATGATGCTTCAAATGTTAGGTATCATCTAGTTTATTGTAGAGGAAAAGACATTCACTTTTCTCTAAATGTTATGAATGATTTTCTATAGATACCTAGGGGATTGATCATGATATCTATTCTTTGAAAATCACAAAGAATGTTGATGCAAAGAACTTGCTGGTATACCATTAAGGGTCAAGATCAGATCACTCAATCTTAGTTGTTGCCTAGGTATAGAATTTTGAATAAGATTGCTAGGTATAACTGGACCCTAACTTCTCATTCAACTGCCATTACCCTTGAAAGAGCCAAGCTTTTATACTGTTTAGGCAAGAACAAGAGCATTAATTTGGGACTATGGATGTATGATTACATAGTTGCTGCTGCCAAAAACCATTCCCAAAGGTTGTATTTTCCTTGTCTTATAATTGGAATTGTGATTAAAAATGGCATTGAACTTGAAGCTGATGATGTTATAGAACCTTTAGAGTCTCCTATTACTAGTGGTTTCATGAAAAGATTAAGGGGAAAGTAGAGAGAGGATGATGAGGAGGATCTTGAAGAAGAAATTGATCCTAAAGTTGAAGAAGAAGAAGAAGAGGAAGTTGATCCTCCTCTAAAAAAGGGCTAGAATGAACACTAATCTATGTAGGATACCCTGCAAACTTTGTCTAACAATCTTGCTTCAATTTTGCAGCAACAACAGTAGATTTTGGTTAATCAGCAGAAACTTATGGAGCAACAAAAAGAGAATGATACAAAAGTGCAAGCTCATCATGAATTTTTGCTAAAGCATTTTGCAGGTTTATCTTCAGTCGGACAAGCTCCAGTTACTACAGGTTCTTCCACCTCTGGAGTTCACACAAGCCATTCACATGTTGTATTTGCATAACAAGAACCTCCAGTCATTTATGTTCCCTTAACTACACAACAATAATCACCAGTCATTCCTGCTACTGCTACTAAAATTCTAGTTCTTTAGTCATCAATTCCAGTTTTCACAACTGCAACTGTCCCAACCACAACTCCTGAACAAGTTGAATCACCATTAATTACTTTAGTTCCTATTACTACTGCAGAAATTATCAAAACCATTCCAGCTAACATTCCATCTTCCTTTGATCAAATTGAACCTCCTACAGCTGATAACATTGCTCCAACCTCTCAACTTGTAGCTGAACAAGTTCCATCTCCAACTCAATCTACAATAGCCTCTCATCACTTAACCCCAAACTCAGTTGAAAAGGATACTCTCCACCAGCTGCTACAGTTGCTTCCCTTCTGCAGAAATTATTTTGATGTTTTGAACTTAGTTTATTGCTTGTTTTGGCTTGGTCTATATGAACTTGATAAAGCTGACTGATCAAAGTTCTTTTACAAGATAATTTTTGTAACTGCTTTAATGCAATTATGATTTGTTTCCCTATTATAGTCATGTTATTGCTAATTGATTTTATACAAGTTATTTTACTTTGTGTTTTTCTTACAAAATGCCAAAGGGGGGGATTGTTAAGACAATACATGTGTCCTATTCAATCTATTTGGCATTGATGTGTTATCACTTGAGAGAAAACAAATCTTGCAATATTTTACTTTACTTTCTTGTTATAAATTGATTCAGTTATGTGTAACTTAACTGAATATTATTTCCAGGATTTGGATTTACATTACGAAAGCATTGATTTTATCTCACTTTAAGAATGGATTTATATTTTGTTTATTTACTCAATATCCCAACGTGATTTAGCTTTCCTACATTTGTAAGATTTGTAGAATAATTACAATTAGGAAAGATCTTGAAGAATCCTTGTTCAATGACGAAAGTTTATTGGACAAGTCATATACAACTAGAAGTCTTTTACTTATGTCCTGTTACGTTTTGCACGCAAGTTGTATAAGTTTAGCTTGATTAGTGATAAGTATTATTCACTTATCATGACTGTGATTAACTAGAAGAATCTGGTTATCTCATTGGAAACTTGTAATACAATTTAAGAGGGACTCAAATTGTTAGGAGTGCAAAATGGAAGGAGTTGGTTTGCTATGGATGGAGTTCTAGGTGATTAGAATGCTATTTATATAGGATAGGTGAGTGTGAGTGAACAGAGATTTCATCAACTATAAGGTTCTAGTCCTTGTAAACGTGAATATCATAGTGAATTGCAACTTGATTGTTTGTGGATGTAGGCTAGTTATAGCCAAGCCATATAAAACTCCTTTGTGCAATTTTATTTTTGTTTTGTTACATTTTATTTAATTACAGTAGTTCTGTCTTACGTAACGAAGTCTATAGCTTCAGAACTTACAAACTTTAAAATTTTTAATGAAAATATCATGCGACAAATTTTGATTAATTTGAAGCACCAAATTCAGTCTAGTCTTTTTGGTATGGAAATGAAATAAAACCCAATCTTGCAAAGCAATGTGAAAGGTGACACGACCCGCCTCTAGCTACACGGGCGAATCATGTCTAAAACTGTGGACTACTATCTGTTTTTTAAATTCTTGTCTTTCTTATGGAACAAACTTTAAAAAAAAAAATTCTTATTACAACCACAAACAAATATTTTCTTAATAATATAACTATAACAACCTTAGCATGTCCTTGCACCATCATGTGGCTGGGCCTCCAAACTTTCTAACTAAATCATGTTTTGCTTTCACCTGGGGGGGAAAAAAATTTTTCAAAAGAAAGAAAAAATAAAACAAAGGAGTGAGTGTAAAACTCAGTGAGTGGAGATAAAGATAAATTTGTAAATAAATCTAAAAAAATATATTATTATAAAATATTCTTTGCTTTATAAAAAAAATAGTCGTTATAACTCATAACTTTCATATCATCTAAAATGTTATAAAATTTTAAAATAAATAACTATTGAATTGCTAAAGTCATCAAAATACTACTTCTTGTCGTCTATACTTAAAACAATAAAAGGATCATCTTCAATCATATAATACATTTATAACTAGAAACTCATCTCATATTTAAAATTAAGAAAAATCTATCGTACTTGTAAAATATCATCAATTCTCTCATAGAATTTTGAAAACTAATAACTTTTGATTAAAAATCTTCAAATCCAATTACTTGATTCTATATTCTTTAAAAACAATGAAAAGAATGCATATCTCCTCAATCTTATAAAATAAAACTCATTATAATATGCTAAAATCATCGCTTCAGTTATGTAATATACAAAATATCATTTTCTTAAAAATCTTCTTTCAAAAGAAACTTTGTGAATCTTGCTTCTTTCTCAAACTAAATCATATAAACATATTCAAAACTCTTTTCATTATACTAAACAAGTACCCCTGAAACTGTCTGATCCTGTCTAGCGAGATCTAACATCGCACAGGCAGAGCTATCTGAATTTTCTCATACCTGGTGAGATCTACATCACGCAGGCAGAGCTATCTGTACCTGGCGAGATCTAACATCGCACAGGCCTACTATCTGGTCATACGCATGCGTAGAACTGCCCCCAAAGGGCTAAAGCGTCCAGATCACACGGCGCAAAGCCTCTATGTGTGTCTGAACGGGCCCCAAAGGCCTCTATCTTTCTATCTGAAATCTGCTGTCTCACTGTCTAAGTGAGCTGGGTACTAGCTTAGTATAATATAATTAAACTTTCTTCTTTTCGCTAAAACTGAGTTACTTTTCAAAATTTGCTTTATATGCTAAACCATTGCTTCTCAAGCAGATTTATCAAAATTTGTAAAACTTATATAAGCTGAAACTCATAATATCTGAATCCTTGAAAATCCATGATAAATATTTAAAATGACATTTCTAAATACTTTAAGAAAATTCTTGAGTCAAATGACTATGAAAACTTTAAATATCAATGCTTCACACTTTCTCTAAATTTACAAAATATAACTTTCTGAAAACTAAAACGCACTTCAACTACAAAATCTGATTTTTCTTTTCTAAATGTTATATCTTTATTCAAATCTAATTTTTTAAAATTAAAATTCATGTCTACAACCAATTTGAAAATTAGCTTTGAATTATCTTAATAATTAAAAATATATATAATAAATGGATTTATCTACCCTCAAGAAATACTATAAAAATTACCTTGAATTCTTCTAAATTCGCTAAAATTCTCGATAATTCTGTAAAATACTAAATAACATAACTAAGTAAATACTAAAACACATTTCTAATTATCCAGAAAATAAATCTTCTACTCTTTCTAAATCTTTCTAAAATATCCATAAAGTAAAATACTTTCCATCAACATATAATCTATATATTCATTCTACAACTTTCACTTTAATTTTGTTTTTCTCTTGTACTCAAACTTATCAAAATAACATTTACTATATATTCAAAACTAATCTACTAGTACTACCCATAACCATCCTTCTATCCAAAATCTCTAATACTTTACACACTCTTATTTCCAAAATACATAAATCATCATTATCTATTCTAAAAAAACTTTAATATAACTCAATTAATTAAACTAATAACTTAGATCATATGAAAAACCATAAATTTAATACACTTTAATATAACATGAAATTCTCAAAACATAATCCACTCACTAATTTTGTTGCACAACTCGGTTAGCTCGGATTTGATTCCAAAATCAACGTTCCACATAGTTGGTCACATCCTTCAACAAAGAATTTATCCTTCATTATCCTAACATCATAAAAGAGCTCATCACATCATATTCAATTCATAATCAACTTGAATGTTTAAAATTTCCAATATCCAATTTCATATCTTAATCCAATCAATCCTAATTAACTCAATTTCCAAACTTCTTAAACAGAACAGTTCTTGTTCTCTGATTTTTATTAAATAATGAACTTGTCAGAATGGTCTAAGATTTTATACATACCTTCTACACATACATATCTAATACCATATAAAATTTCATAGCATTTCAAGTTCATTAAATACCTCAAAATCTTCATCTTTCCAGATACACAAATTCTGTAAATTCCCTTCCAAATCTGACCTCTCCCTATTCCAAAATACATGATAATTTGTACTAAATTCATAAAGTCACAAAACTCTCCAGTTTTAAACTAGACATGTATACAAACTCATACCCCAAATTTCATAATTTTTGCAGGCCTTTAGATACCTCAAATCACTTACCCAAAACTGATTTTCTACAGAAAAACTGAATTTCCAGTAGTAAACAGTAAACTTCGAAAATTCATATAAAATTGTATACTCAACATTTTTCAATGAATCCAACTTCAAACAAATCTTTAGGATGTCTATTTTATCATATATAAATTTCAGAATCAGATTTAAAGCCAATAAATTACACAAATTTTCGGAATTGGTACTGTTCACAGAACCCTAAATTTCCATAATTATCATCAAAACTTAAAATTCCTTAAAACAAATTCCATAAAAATCAAGAAGAGTGTGAAATACCTTCAATAATACTTCCAATTTCATCATTGTTCTTCTTCTCTCTCTATCTTCTCTCTCTAAAAATTATAAAACATCCAAATATCTCCTTAAATTTCAATCCTCTTGCATGAAAAATACAAAAATAACCTAATATTATATTGGAATTATAAATATTACCTTGTTTTTCTCTTCACACAAGCCTCAATTTGGCTTTTCTCCCATTCTCCTCTCTTCTCCCGTCTGTCTTCTCTCCATTTCTCTGGAATTTTTTTTTTTTTTGTCTTATAATTAGGGAATAAATGAGAAATGGGCTGGGCTAATTATAAAAAAAATCAATTGGGCTAGGCTGAAAATGGATGGCTTGCTTATATAAAACATGGGCTGGGCTTGCTAATAATGTAAGCCCAGGAATGGGGTGTTTCAAAAGGAATCTTGAGAATTCATATATGAGTATATGGGCGGCCAGTTGCATGCTCTCTCTCTCTTTCTATCTATATATACTTTACTATATCTTTCGTTTCAGAATTCTAGCTAGTGGCTCACATTTGTTTTTGACTACGTTAAATGGAGCTTTGTGCATTGCATTTGATCTGATTTTTGGCATCTTTCTAGAGCTGCTTTTCGGAATCAAAGGCCAAATAGCCATGTGGGTTTTTAGGCTTATAGCTATGGGCCAGCCATTTTGGGTGACGCAGCTTAAGAGATTAGGGCCGAGTTTGCAGTAACATCATAGTCAACGAGATAATAGGATATGTTTAAGTATAGAGCATAAAAATAATTATGTCCTTAAAAAATTATATATCATAATTATTTATCAAATTTTAGATATTATTAGATATTATTTGGCATACATATCAAATACTAATAAATATTGTAAGATTGTACATTTTTCAATATCAAACAAGATTATAAAATATAATTTTTTAGAAGTATGGTTATTTATCCAAGAAACTCATAATTTAAAATATTTTTTCAATCTTTCCTTGACATTATTGGAAGTGAAAGTATGTTAACGAGTGGGTATGATTAGGTTTGCAACTATCAAAATTGAAATCATTTATTTTGTTGAATAAGCAGATACAAAACAATCACTTTTACAAAGCTAATGGGGCAAGGTCAAAATTTAAAAATGAGAATAAAATACTTTCAACTATTATTATAATATACTAATTGAAAGTTGCTTAATGCAAGTATTATATAAGTTTGAAAACGTCCCGCATTTAGCTCCACTGTTCCTCATAATTTCATTTCAATCCGTTAATTAACAAAAAAGTTTAAAAGAACATATTTCGCTTTCAAATCCAAATCAAAACGTTACATGAATATAATAATGGCAGCGTACTATTAAGCGAAGTGTAAAAACGTCATAAAGTTTTAAAACATTTTATATTTCAATTTTGGTCCAATAAGATATCACAATTGGTTGCTTTCCACCTGGTTTGATATGGTAAAACTCCAAAAAAGAATAAAATAAAATAAAATTCAAATTAAAACAAAACACGCCAAAAACTATTGTTTTTTTTATTATCGATGCGCGTCTACAAACCTTGTCTACGAAGAAAATTCATCAAGGCGTGGGTATTCAGTTCAACAGCCGTACGTGCATTAACAGAAACAGCTAATGAAATGAAATGTAATGTAATTGATTAGATCTGGTCACAATTGAACACCCATTTGTTTCATTATTTCATTCACGTCCACAAAGGTCATTCTTTTACCTTTTCACATTTAGGGTTTTTCAGGTCATTTCTGCTATAAAGAAGGATAGATCGCATTATTATTCGATTTGGGGCTTGGTTTTATGAGCCTTTCAAGCAATATTTGATCTGGGTTTTGCTTCAAAAGTGCTTTGATTCCCTGTTTTGGCCTTTTTGGCGTAAACTAAATTCTGGGTTTTGTTTGGTTCTTTTTTTTTTTTTTTTTATTCCAGTTTCAGCTTTTCATTGATTTCTTGGGGGATTTTGTACATATCTGTTGTTTAATTGGTATATTTCTGGGATTCTTTGCTTGAAATTTAAATTGGCTGCTGCCAGATGTTATAAAGTTGGAGCTTTTGATGTTGGTTTCTATTATGAAGGAAGCTTATTAGGGTTTTGCTGGCTTTCTGGGGTTTAGGTTTCGATGAAATGAGAAGGACTGTATGTGATTGTAATAATATTTCAAGAGCAAATGGTTGTCAAAAGAGTATGTTGTTTTTTATTTTTGGTACTTGTGCTTTGTGGATCATTGGTGGTGAGCTCAGAATACTGGAGGGAGGAAACGTTTCTTACCAAATTAGTTGATCCTGTAACTGGGGAGGTTGATGACCACTTGGTAAAGGGCCATACTTTTTTCTTTGCTATTTCTTGTGATGTTTATTTTCTTTTGTATGGTTGCTTTGTTTATTCAGGTAATGAATTTTATTCACAACGCATTTTTGGGTATAAATAGCGGCTTCATTGGTTTTATTTCGTACTATGTTGCATAAATTAGATCAAGAAGGTAGTAGCAATGGCACATTATACCTTCGAACATTCTAGATGGTTGTCACTCAAAACCATTCAAAACTAATTAGTATTAAGTGTCATAGTTTGAAATTCAAGTAACTTTCCTCGAACTAGTTTATACCTAAAATCCATGCTATTGAAGTTCACAATTTGGGTGCCATATTGAAGCAAATGAAGAAAAAATTGGGAGGGGGAGATGGAAAAGCGTGTAGCCAAGTGTCAGGATGTATGGTCCATTAATATGTAGAAACTTTTTCGTGCACAATAGCTTTGGCCAAGAAGTTGATAACTAGTGACAAAATCCGTATTTTGTGGATTTTTAGTGCATATAAAAAAAATATGGATAAGCTTGAAAATTTTATTGCATTAACTTTATAATGTGGCATATGATGGACATTGCCATTTTGTTTCTGATATGATATGTCAGTGAAACTGAGTTTGTAACACGTTATAGTACCAGTTTCTTTTAGCATACTGCAGTACATGATCGTTATTTGTTAATTAAATGGGTGCAATTCATAGTTGTTTAGACTGTGTATTAGAAGCATGTACAGTTATGCTTCCTGTGTTTTTGATTACGTACAATCTACACTTAGTGTTTCAGAGTCATCTTAAAGTTATTATGAATGACAATATTGTTAGATCAGTAATCATGTTTCTAGAATTCTTTGATTTCAGGCAGAGCTATTATGGATCAGTTGCAGGGAAGATCTTATCCACTTGAATGGAGAAGTTGAAGAACTGAGCTTATGCCTTCTAGAAGAAATGCCTAGTAGAAATGATGAAATAAAATCAGGAAGTCAGTTGCTGGCCCATGGGAACATTCAGAAATTGAATAACCTGCTTCATCCCTGCTTGAAGCAAACGCTTTTACAATGTATAAGAAAGAACAATCTTTTGTTCCGTGTCACTAGAGAAGGTGGCTCTTGGTACACCACATATTTTAAGTCCCTTTTTCCCAGGTTTGATGTTCCAAGGCGGAAACTCAGAGCTCAATTACGTCGAAGTGCTGCTGAGATACCTACTGGTGCCTCTGGTCTTGCAGGTGCCCCTGCTTCTACTCCTGCCCTTACCCCTGCACCTACCCCTTCTAAATTCCCTGCACGAGTTTCTAAGCCGCCTGCTCCATCTTCATCAAAGCCTTTTTTTCCACTTGATTCTATTCCACCACCTGCAATTGAGGAAAGTTCTTCTACAACTTCTGGTTCTGGAGCAAATGCATCAGCAAATAAAGACAAGAACAGCCATAAAACAATTATTATTGCTGTAGTTGTAACAGCAGTGGTGACATTTGTTCTTGCAGCATTGCTTTTCTTGTGCTGTAGTAGGTTGTTTAGGAATTCTTCTGGAGATAGACGGAATGATGAGAGGCCCCTTCTCAGCCTAAGCATGAGCGACTATTCTATTGGTATGTATAAATAATAAATTTAGACACTTCCAAATATCTTATCTTCATGTAGTTTAGTGTTGTTCAGCAAAATCTGATATTCTTTGAAAATTTGATATTTTAGGTTCAGGAAATTCTGTTAAAGAGGAGAAGCTTGGTCATCAGTCAGTTGCTAGCCATGACAACAAGGTCTCATCATTGGATGGAAAATTTTACCTTGGATCAAATTTAAAGCATACTTCTCTAGATGAAAGTGCATCATTAGAAGCTGTTGGTGGTACTACTAAATCCTCTGCTGAATCCCTGGACGTATCAAGTACTATGCATGGACAGGTATTACCTCCTTTGAAACCTCCTCCTGGAAGGGTTGGCGCCACACCTCCTGGAATGCCTCCAGTGAAGCCACCTTCTGGCAGGGCAGAACCCCTCCCTCCTGAGCCACCTGCTTCTATCAGGCCTCCTGCACCACCACCGCCACCACCACCACCGCCACCTCCGGTACCTCCTCTGAAATCTTCTGGGGATGCTGGTCCCACTGCCCTTAAACCACCTCCTCCACCACCTATGGCTCCTGGTGTCAGACCTGGTCCCCCACCGCCTCCACCTCTGAAGGGTGGTCCTTCTCGTCCTCGTCCACCACCACCAATGCCAGGGGGGTCAAAGGTTCCTCGACCACCACTTGGATCAAAACATCCCTCTGCTTCCAGTGAAGGAGCTGGCATGGGGAGTGATGCTGATGCACATGCACCTAAAACCAAGCTGAAGCCATTTTTCTGGGACAAAGTTCTAGCCAATCCTGATCATTCAATGGTTTGGCATCAAATTAAATCAGGATCATTCCAGTAAGTTACAAATTCTCTTTTCTCCCACTCTCTATGTCTAGCCATAACTATGAATGTATTAATGTATATTTATTTGCTACTGAATATAATTTAGCTTCGGGTTAGCCCATGAAACATAAGTATTGGCTGCTGAATATACCGTACTTTTTTTACAGGTTCAATGAGGAGATGATAGAAACTCTGTTTGGGTATGCAGCCAACGATAAAAGGAAAAATGACGGCAAGAAAGATTCTTCACTAGATCAGGGGCCCCACTACATTCAGATTATTGATCCCAAAAAGGCACAAAATCTAGCAATTATGCTGCGGGCATTAAATGTGACAATGGAAGAAGTTTGTGATGCACTTCATGAAGGTTGGTTTCTCTTCACTTTTATTCTTTCATCTCTCTCTCTCTCTCTCCCCCTCCGCACTCCTCTTATCTCTTTCTTCTCTCTCTCTCCAGAAAATCTGTAGCAGTATTTATGGGAGTGCTACAGAGATATCTGAAACTGTAGCTGTGCATGCTTTTACATTTGACATGATAAGGAAAAAGTAGAGAGAAAAATAAAATGATAGTTTAGACTTTTAAGTGAAGTAGATTTCCTTCATGACTACTTTTTAGCACGTGACAAAAATAAGGTTTCTCCGTTGACTTAAAAATAGTTGAGTTCTTATATATTAGGAGCAAATATCATTATATAAAGTTCAAGGTGTTGTCCCTTTATCTACAATTAAACTACTTGTAGGATTATTGTTGTCCAACATGGTATAATAGCATATTTGACCAAGGATTCTCTATTTGAGTCCGAAATCTCCCTCAATCTACCGATTTTGGATCCAAATAATGTCTGTTGATTATATTAACCTTTTTACGTGAGGGGAGTCTGTTACAACTTTATTATTGTTTTTGAGCCTCTACCTTTAGTTCAAGCATTTGGGACTGTATTACTGCACTGTTTTGTTGGCATTTTGGATGCATCATGTCAATCTAACTTATGTAATTAAATCAGGAAATGAACTTCCTGCCGAACTTCTTCAAACTTTGTTGAAGATGGCACCAACAGCGGAAGAAGAGCTGAAGCTTAGGTTGTACAGTGGTGAAGTGTCTCAACTTGGGCCTGCTGAGCGGTTTCTTAAAGCCTTGGTTGACATTCCATATGCTTTCAAAAGACTAGAAGCACTGCATTTCATGTGTTCTCTTCAGGAGGAGGTTACTGTCTTTAAAGAGTCCTTTGAAACCCTGGAGGTAAAGGCACTAGATTGAAACTTGCATCACTTGTATGTTTCTATCTTATTAACATCTAGCTCTATGTGAGCAACTCATGGTTCTTTTCAAGTCTGCTCTATCAATTGTCTTACTTGAATGCCATCTGAAATCTTTAATACACAGGTTGCTTGCAAGGAACTTAGAAATAGCCGACTATTCCTGAAGCTTCTAGAAGCTGTTCTTAAGACTGGCAATCGCATGAATGATGGAACTTTCCGGGGTGGTGCGCAAGCATTCAAACTTGACACGCTTTTGAAATTATCAGACGTGAAAGGAGTGGATGGCAAGACTACGCTATTGCATTTTGTTGTTCAGGAGATAATCCGTTCTGAAGGTGTGAGAGCTGCCCGTGCAGCAAGGAGCTCGAGCTTCTCAAGTGTGAAATCGGATGATCTACTTCAGGAAATTTCCCAGGACACAGAAGAGCACTACCGCAGCCTTGGTCTTCAGGCAGTTTCACATCTTAGCAGTGAACTTGAAAATGTTAAAAAAGCAGCAGCTTTGGATGCTGAGAGCTTAACAGGAAATGTTTCCAAACTTGGCCATTCACTGTTAAAAGCCCGAGATTTCCTGAACTCGGAGATGAAGAGTTCAGAGGAAACTAGTGGATTTCATGAAACATTGAAGAGTTTTGTACAGAATGCCGAAGTTGATGTCATGTGGTTGCTGGAGGAAGAAAAGAGAATTATGAGCCTAGTGAAGAGCACCGGTGATTATTTCCATGGGAATGCAAGAAAGGATGAGGGTTTGCGATTGTTCATCATAGTAAGGGACTTTTTGATAATTTTAGATAAGGCATGCAGAGAGGTAAGAGAAGCACAAAAGAGAGCAGCAAAATCGCAGAAGAAAGAGGCATCTACTGGATCATCTTCTGCTGATCTCTGCCAGCAACCTTCTCCTGATCTTCGCCGGCTGCTATTTCCGGCAATAGCAGAGCGACGGATGGATGGTTCTAGTTCAGATGAAGAGTCTTCATAATTTTCCTTTTGAAGGTATTGCCACTTTTCACATTGTCCAGAATATTAGTACATTCTTTTTTTCCTTCCTATATTCGGTTTGCTTAAAAATCTAATTTTGAAACATAAAAGTGGGAGGCAGTTAAAGTCTGGTACTCGTGAAGATGTTTAATTAATCTCAAGTTCTGAGTACAACTTGTTATAATTTATCCAGGCCATTGTCGTGATGGAACTTCTAACAAAAGAAAAAGGTCCGCCGGGTATTCTTCTGTAAATGTCATCTGTATTAGTTGAAAACGATTGATGGGAGAGGATCAGTGAAACGGGGGCCAAATCAGTGGAATTCTGGCACTTTTGGGAGAAGCTGATAATTAGTAGTCATTGAAGTACTTGAAGTGGATTCAATGGTTTGCACTCCTTTTGCCTTGATAGAAGCCTAACTGTGCATTAGTAGTTAGCTATATAGTAGGGTATTTGTTATAATATATATATATTTTTTTTGTTTATCATTCTTTCTTAGAAGATTTTGTACTAATATTAGCAAGATAGTTTATGAAACTAGAATTTGTTTTACTAACAATGAGATTTTAAAGGAAATATTTTTCCATTTCATGATTCATTGCCTGCCTCGTCTGTAAAGTAGTTGAATAATATGTGAATGCAGGAAACTTTCAACCATTTATCCATCAAGCCTTTGAGCAAAGTCTAAATGAAAACGTCAAACAAATGGTTCAGTTGATCACAAAATGTCTGTATGATTTTTATACCCTAAAATAATTTGTAATAAAGACAACTTAGAAAAAATCCAAAAAAGATGACTTGTTTCTTATTTTCAATTATGGCCACCGTTTTTAGTGTATTAACACCGACGCATATAAGGTTTAGGCTAATTGCATATAAATTCAAGTTTTTTGAAACTAATGAATGTTATTGACTTTTTATAGTTGATGAAAATTAATAGAATAATACTATTTTTGTAAACTATTTATATAAATTAATCAAGTATTATTACTTTTATAAATTAAATTATACAAATTGATATAATATAATGTGATTTGATAAATAAATGCAATGATTTGGTAAATATATATTAATAATAAATGACATTAAAAAGATAGATGATATGGTGATTATATAAGGATGTCATATCAGTTTGTATAATTGAGTTTGTATAAATAGTTTATAAAAGTAGCATTACTCAAATTAATATTAACAATTTTATATTATATACAAAATATAAGAGTCAATATGTTATGTTTCAAAAACAACTAATTCAAATTTTAAAGGTTTTCGTGTATGTTAAGAGAGTTGTGTTTCTATAGAGTTACAATTTTAGAATTAAGTGGGAGGTACAAAGCAAATGTCTACGAGTAATGTTACACTTACAAAGTTAACATACAAAGTTGATATGGTATCATTCATTTAATATTAAATGACTTATCAATATTTATTATATTCATAACTAATTTAATCTTTCTATTTATTTTTATTTGATGTCATATCAATTTTATATTCAGACTTTATAAATGTAGTATTATTGAATCTATATTCGAAGGGCGGGAACCGATTTGCATTCAAATCTTTTGCTACATGCTCATTTAGTAAAGCTTGAAATTTTCATTCTATCCGGATACATCTACTGTAATATCAAATATAACCTTCATTAAAATTAAATCTTTAAATATTATTTTTCTAAATAAATCTATCAGTAAATAAATCCTCTCTTCTAAAAACTTGTGTCCTTGTTCTTAGTAAACTGGCATCTCTTAATTACTAAAATCTCGTAAGCAGAGTTCGTTTAAATCCGATTCTCTAAATCTTTCATAGAAGGTTCATAACATTTGTGGAAGAAATTCTTCGACTGACCCTTTCATATGTACATATATACACATACATACATACATACACGATTCATGTTTTTAGCTATTTTGATTAGGTTTTTACTTGGTTGGATTAGGAGTTTTCTACTACGCTGCATAACCTTTACATCGCTAAGATTGTTTTCCCTTAGTATTAGCGGGCTGTTTTAATTGTCTAGGTTGGATTAGGTTGCTATTTGTTGTGTATTTAACATCTAGTTTAAAGCATTATATGATACATCTTCCCTGGGATTAATATGAAGTCCAACCCGCAAGGACTATTTAAGAAAAGAGCATCTTCTCTGGGACTGACAGGAACCCACAAACACTACTCTGAAGGAGATTATGCTGTCTTAAAAGGGCACTGGCACTCTCTATCTTCCATTATTCGCATGTGAATTGATGTGGAAAGCCACAAGATTATTTATATTGAAATTGTATTGATTTTAATAAAACTTGGACTGAAAAATAATTCTAAACCAGTGGCTAGGTTTTATAACAGGATGAATTGCCACTAGAAATACGTTAGGTGTAGTTATGGTTGTAAATAGGAAAAATACTTATTTATGTTATTATTTTTTATTGTACTATGAATTAAACATAAATTTACAAGTTAACAGTAATTGAGTTTCTGAGTCAAGGCAAACCGGCTAGTTTGAGATTGTTTTGGCTAGTATGAGATTTTTTTTTTTTTTTTTTTTTTTTTTGTATAAATATACTTTTGATATGCCAGAGAAATAAGTTGAGTTTTCGTTAAGCCAATAAGTTGAGTTTATGAGGCGTTTAGGATTGCGATTTCGATAGATTTTGTTATATTGAAATGAGCAAACTAGACAAATATTATTCGTTTATAATAGACTGAAACTATTTAACCCCCACTTTTAAACTAAACAGCCCCGTAATTTAATTTTATGAGGTTATAATTGTAATATGAAAAAATTCTATGATTCTTTTTCCTTCAATGAGTGATAGTTGTCACTGCACCCCATCTCATACTACTTTTTATAAGATCTTGAGCATTTAAACTACTTCATTTGACGAGATTGAATCGATGAAACACAAGTTTACCTCCGCACAAAGCTTTTAGTTTTGCTGGGAACTTCAATCAACTATGAAATTGGGCACGTCCATTTCACAGTAAAAGTCAAAAGGGAGAATTTGATGAGAAGGAATTAGGGAATTTGACAAGGAGGAAGGTGAAAGAGATTGAACATGAAATTAGGGATTACAAAGATTGGGGCATGAGGAGAAGAGAGGAGGAAGGTGTAAAACACAAGAGAAAAGACAAATCAAGAAAGAGAGCAATTTTTTACCGCTGTCTCATAAAAAATATCATAAATTTCTACTGCAGATGTGGTAACCATCATGAAAATTACTCTTTTACTGTATTTGTTTTTGAAATTGTCGTAGATGGGTGCAGTGAAAGCATCGGTTTCTTTTGGTGTTTATTAGTGATAATATTTATTTCACAAAATTGCCAGCCCTTCTTACAGTTTGTTGTTTTAATGCCTTAATGCAATTTATTGTTTTAGACTGTTCTAGATAGCTTCTATCCAAAACAAGAACCATTTTATTTATTTATTTAAAAATAATGTGCATTTTACAATGTTTTTTAAACGCTATGAACTGGGCATTACAGCATTTTAAAAACATGGTGAAGATCACTATGATGGACAATGTTTTTTACAACTTTATCGATAATGATGTGGCATGAAGAAAATCACTTTACATTGTTTTTTTAATGCTATGAAAAACCATATTTCTTCTGGTGTGATTAAGAGATGATTACTTTAGTCAACATGATTCGGCACACTAAAATGGAAGAAACTGAGAATGTTTTTGACCTAGTCCTATTACGCCAAGATGATGTATGCATTGGCTATATTAGGTGGAATAGAATTCTTAGAGAATTGAAAATAATACTCAATTTTAGGACTGAGATTAGTTCACGACAGATATGTAATAGTGTGAAGAACAAATTAGAGGACACCTTGTTCAATACAAACTCTCAAATATGGATAAAAATTATCCTATCAACTTAGTGAGGCGGCAACATTTGATAGGATTATCATCGAGTACAGATGGAACTGGAGGAATATAACATAGCAAACAAAGAAAGGAATCCAGGAGAACTGATTGGAAGATATTCCATAAATGACTGATAAACAAATAATATGGGGATTTATCATTCTTAAAGTCCTTCGCTGAAGGAAAGAGTGTTTCAACCACATCAAATTTGCTTATGAAGTAAAGAAATAAGGATGTTAAGAGTGCCTTACGGGTTGATTGTTTTTTTTGTCTAAAGTTTAAATTTAACTTACTCTTAGACTTAAGATATTTTTTATGATTTTTTTAACGCATTACATTTTCATTTGAATGCTAAAATATTAAGCTTTAATCTAAATACAAATGCCTGAATGATTCATATAACTCTTAATTCTCGAAAATACCTATATCTAATTTATTTATTACATGACTTTTATACAGCAATACATATTTAAATAATTACATATATAATTACACTATAAATTATTATTTTACTAATTTTAAAAAAATAATTTGTAGTATAATAACAAAATATTTAAAATTATTAAATTATAAATATTTAAATGCTTTGATATTAATTTTTTCAAAATATAAATTTACAAATATTTTTAGTATGTTCAAAAATATTGAAAATAACATCAAATAATAAGGATATATATGTAAAAATATTAATTTTATATATTTTAATTCAAATGTTGAAATTAGAAAAATAAATATATCATTCAGATTTATATATTCATATCCATTCAGACTTCAATTTAATTTAGCTTCGTTCAAATTTTAGACCGAAAAAATGACTCTCTTAGTCAAACTATAACCTAAATTTCAAAATTCAAACTAAGGATTAATTGATTTTGAAAAAAGATTTTTTATTTTGAATTTGGATAATTGAGACTTTGAAATTGAAATATAGATAAAATGAGAGTTCAAATTTGACTTGGATTCTGCAATAATTATGAAATCTCTAGCGTATCAAGACATAATTATTAACGTATTTGGACTTACCAATGTCTGTAAAAATTATGTTAAGGGGGACTTTATTTTTCTTTGCTTGTGCTATTAAGGTGTGAACCAGAGGCGAATACAAAAGTTAGATCGAAAAGAGAATTGGAAAAAAAAAAAAAAGTCCCTAAGAACAGAAGCGATGGAAACGAAGGTAAGTTTTTTGGCATTCTTTTATGGTACTTGAATTGAATTTTTTGGATTTTTAATTGAAAAATTGAATGAAATTTTGTGATGTTAGAGATAAAATTAGGGTTTTAGAAGTGACTGATTTGAAGTTGAAGTAACTATTAATGTGTTGGATTCGAAACCTTGAGATTTTTATAGAGCATCATACTTGAAAAAGATTGATGGCAAAATTAATATTATGGCACTATTCCATGTAATATGTTTTTGAACTGGATTTTTTTTCTTTTTATGTTATTTAGAATTCAAAATTTTAGAAATCTCAACAATCATTTCAAGATTTATTTCATGAGCATATCCTGAGTATTCAATTTTATATGTATTTTCTATTTTCAAGTACAAAACCTAAAAGCTTCCCTGTTTGGACTCCTTTCGCCTTTTTTTTTCACTCTAAAATAATAACTCGTAGAATGTATAGTACATGTTTCTGTAGATATTTTTATTGAATCATTTTATCAAAAACAAAAAAAAAAACAATTTTTTCTTATTTTCAAATTACTCTCTGCTTACATAATTTGTCTTTTCTTACTTTTCTATTCCAAAATAATTTTATCATTTTAATATAAATTATATTGAATTAAATATTATATTTTAATTATTTTTTTAATATTTGAAAATAAAAAAATAGTTTTTCATTTTTTTAAACTATAATTGATTTAAAATGAAAACACGAAATACACATAACCAAACGTATTTTCATATCATTCACTTTTTTGTAAAACATGTTAACATATCTATCATTCTTATATCCAACTAGAAATTTTGGAAACAAAAACATATAATTCATAACCAAATGGGCCTAAATTCCAATTGTGATTTTGAAAAACGGGGACTTTATTAAATATCTTAAAAATGTCAAAAAATTCTAAAACTTTTCACATACTTATGTTACATGTTAGTGATCTTTTTGTAAATTTTCAAAATGTTTCATATTGTAAAAAAAAAAATTGTTTTGAATATTTGAAGTCGTAGACCTCAGTCCTAGAATTTCTCTGGTAGGATTGATAACCGAAATTAAAATTCGTTCTAAAATAAGTTTTGGTCTCTTGGTGATTTGAAAATATTTATGATGAGCATTATATATGTCTTTAATATTTGTGTAAAATTTTTGAGTGTTTTGTTTATGAGATAATTTATTAAAAATTAAAAAAATGTTCATTGCTCGGTTTAAGAAGTGAAATTGGTGAATTTTATGTATAGGTTTGGAAGTTTTAAATTGGTGAAAAAAAAAATTTTGAGAAAAAAATTTGGTACTTTCACCATGTTGAAGTGTTATTTGGCCTCTACTTTAATTTGGTAAGAGTTTGATGACTTTTTGATTGCTTGAAAAGGAGTTGAGTGCGCAATGCTACATGTGGCCAAAATTGAAAATTTAATTGTAAAACGGAATTTTGTGATGATTGAGAAATTGTGATTATTATTGACTAGGGGTGTGCAAATGGTAGGGTATGGTGTCGTATCGCCATACCATCCCCATACCCTACATATGTCGGGTTTTTTATTTTTATACCATACCATACCATTTTTTAATACAATACCATACCATATTTTCGCATGGTAGGGTAAGGGCGGGTATGGTATGGTATTATTCGGGTAGTTGACCAAATTGACCAGATTTTGACACTTTAAGTTCTTATTTTGACATTGTTTAATATTATGATTCATAAAGTTTGTACTAAATAAAAAAATCAAGCAATTACACATCCTTAACAATACAAATAATCAAGTAACTACATATTTTATAACAACACAAATAATCAAGTAACATCATATTTATAACAATACAAAAATATCACGTAACTACATATTCCATAACAACACGAATACTCAAGCAATTACATGTCCATAACAACACAAATAACAAGTAAACTACATATCCGAATCCTTCCACAAAGTTCCAACTTCCAACCTTCAAGTCCAACCTTTAAATTCTACAAAGTTTCAATCTTTTCAACTTCCAATGTAATACAAATTTGAGAAAATAAAAAAGCAAAGAAAAAAGAAACTATAATTCACATAGAAAGAAAATAAATATACTAAAATTTAAAAGAATGGTAAAAGAAAGTTACAAATGAATATTACAATGAAGTTATTGAAATTACCTCGAACTTTCCATAGTTAGCTAGTACATCAAGTCAAATGATGCACGCGAGATGATGGCAAAACCTCTACACAATGTAAAATAACATTTATCCATAAGTTATATTTAATAATTAAAATAAATAATAAAGAATAATCTTAAATACTAAATATTACCTATCTCAAGTTTATCATAGAACTCCACCTCTTGCATTAGTAAGTCAGGATTGAATGCAAGTTTTGAGTGTTGAGAAGATCGTAACCAATTCTGTGTACATATTAAGGCCTCCACCATTTTAGGATTCAATGAACTCCTAAATGGATCAAGGATACGTCCACCAGTAGAAAAGGCCGACTCTGAAGCAACAGTAGACACGGGCATAGCAAAGATATCTCTTGCAACCTCTGACAAATATGGATACTTTGTTGAATTTACTCTCCACCATAACAAAATATCAAAATTCTCATCCACCAAACCCTCATTAGGATCTAATAAGTACCTCTCAACCTCATTCTTTCCTTCTCTAACACTAGAACTTGACTTCAACTTTTTATAACATTGTTTAAAATCATGTTTATCTTCCACTCCTTTCAGATTAAGAGGTGTTGAAACATCATCACTTTTTCCAATTTTGCCACCACTATAGGATTCATATAGCTCAAACAACAAGTTCTTCATCTTAGATATCAATACGTCAACCTTAGATTCATCATATAATCCCCCAAAACAAAAGTTGACATAATCCAATTTGTATCTAGGATCAAGAACAATTGCAATAATCAACAAGTGGTTGATAATATCTATGGAACCCCAATACTTATCAAACTTGTTCATCATATTAACTGCCATTTTTCTTATGAATTCATCACCATCTTTTGAAAAAGCCTTTAAACGTTTTTGAATGCTACACATTTGATGGAAATATACATTAGAACTAACACCCAAAGAAACGCTAAATTGCAAAGTTGCATCATAAAAAGTCTTCAAAAATTTAATAAAAACACATGCATGTTCCTAATCTTCACTTGAAGGTGGCCCTTCCCTTTTCTTTCCATTGTCTTGCTCAATAAAATGAGTAACATAATTACCATCCTCTTCCCTCATTCGCTCAAATGCCTTTTGAAATTTGGTAGCACTAACCAACATCAAATATGTGGAGTTCCACCTAGTAGGCACATCCATAACAACACTCCTTTTATATTCAATTTTCTCTAACTCCAAACATTTATTAAATTTTTGTAACCTAGAAGGGGAGGATCTCACATATTTTACGGCATTGCGAATACTAGCAATTGATTTATGCATGTCTCTCAACCCATCACTAACAATTAAATTTAAAACATGAGCATTACATCTCACATGCATGTATCTACCATCTAAAATTGTTGCATTATTCTTCCAACATGCCAACTTCTTTTTCACATAATTAATGGCAACATCATTGGCACTAGCATTATCAACGGTGATAGAATACACTCTTTCTATACCCCAATCAAGCAAACATGCCTCCAACAACTTTCCAACCATCTCCCCTTTATGACTTTGTATTGGACAAAAGTTCAAAATTCTTTTATGCAAATTCCAATCATGATCAATAAAGTGGGCTGTTATCACCATATAATTAATATTTTGAATGGATGTCCATGTATCTGTGGTGAGACAAACCCTTTTCCCATAATCCCTAAACACGGATTGCAATCTAAGTCTCTCTACACCATAAAGTTTCATACAATCCCTAGCAATTGTTGTTCTACATGGAACATCAAATTCAGGACAAACAACTCTACAAAAATCTCTAAACCCTTCCCCTTCCACAAAGCTAAATGGCAACTGATCAAGTATTATCATCCTCACAATTGCTTTTCTACATTCTTCCTTATTAAATGGCCCCACTGTGACTAAAGCATTATTACTACCAATACTACTAGCATTTGGACACTTGGACTTAAGAAAAGAAGATGGAATTTTTTCTTGAACAAGCATTTTTTGATTCTCATCTACAATAGTTGCTTTGTATTTAACACATGCTCATAGATGAGTCCATAAAGAACTAGTTCCATGTTTCTTACTTTCACATGCATAAGTACGACCACAATATTTACATCTTCCCCTTCGCCCACTAGTGTGTTCATAAGCCTCAAAATGATCACAAATTGAAGACTTGGTGCTACAACTATCACTCAATTTAGTGGTAGGTTGCTTACTTGTGTTTAGAGTTGTTTCCGCCGTCTCTTCCTCCATTAAGTTCCTTTCCATGTCATTATCATCACAAGGGCTATGATAGGAGCCTTCAAATTCGTAGTCTTCCATCTAAAACCAACAAACAATTGGAGAAAAAAATTAATTATTATTAACTAGTAACTAGCAACTATTAAAAATTGAAAATTTAATTAATGTATAAATACTTAATTAATGCATAACTATTAAAAACTGAATATTTAATTAATGCATAAATATTTAATAATTTTGATCACAAAAAATTACGCTACTTGCTGGCCCCAATGGTTTTATTTTCTGAAATGATTACAGAAAGTGAAAAGAAACTAAATTCAATTCATACATGATGTGGGGCAAATGTAGAAGAACACATCAGGTTGATGAGAAAACTTTGGTCTAAGAAGTCCAACAGCTCGTCATTGATATGAAATACTGGAGAAAGACACATCAAGTTGATGAGAGAAGAACACATGCTTAAATTTTAGTAATAGTTTTGCTGTATTAATCTGGTTCTATTTTGACTTTTTATGCCACTTTGTTTCAGAGTCTCTCTGTAGGTGTTGCCGCAAGTACAGAACAGTCTGGGCTAAGTTGATAATTCTACCCCTTTTTTCTCTTTATATAACATTCATAAATAACTAAATAATAGTCAAAGATTGGTGGCCACGTAATGATTAAAACTTTCTTTCTCTCTTTTTTTTTTTTAAATAAAAACTCTTCAAATAAATTATACCCCTGCTCCTTTTTTTTTTTTCTATTAAAATTTATCTATAGGCATTAGTCATCATTTCACCTTGTAATTAAATTAATATTTGCATCTTGTTTTCAAAATAATTATTAACCATCCTTATGTTTCTGACTAGATACCCAATTTCATCAAAATAAAAAATATTTTATCAAAATTTATCATATAATATCGAAAAAAATTCCACTCGTATCTATCAAAACAAATATTATATAAAAGATAAAAATCTAATAATTATTAATTATCATGAGATCATATAGATACAAACAAAATTTATTGTTGCATCTGTAATAATTATTCCATTACCACACACATTTGACAAGGGGGGAACCATTGCATCTCAAGTTGATATATTTGCTTTAATGTCGACATGTGCTTTCATCTTGGCAATTTCTACTGCTTTCTTGAATTTAATCTCTTGTGATCCGTATTAATTTTTACCAAATCTATTGTGAGCATGTGTTAAAAATTTTACCCAGTTTTCCTAGTCAGTAGTCACACTCACACAACTTGCAGTTATCAATAAAAGATGCAAACAAGTAATAACGGAAATCTATTTTCGTCACTAAGCATCACAGCATACAAAGCAAGTCAATACATACATGAAATCAGAAATAATAACGGAAATCTATTTTCGGAAGAAAGAAAAATAAAACGAGAATCACCTGGTGCAACTGCTATTCACGGTGCTTGGTGGGTGTAGCTAAAGTTGCTGTCAATGGTGGTGGACTGGTGGTCTAAGAGTCTAAGACTTGAAGAGATAGATGGGCCATAGATTCAAGAAGAGAAGAGATAGGCGGCAAAGTAAAGAGCAAAAGGCAAAACGATAAGAGGGTTAGGGTTAACTTTTCGTTATATACCTTCCTAGTGTATATAACACTCATACAAAAATATTTTATGTAACCAATTAAATACTGAAACGTGGCATATTTTTTATTTTTTTAAAAAAGGTATGGTATGGTATGGTATTTTCGGGTATTTTCAAAAATACCCCCCTACCATACCATACCATGATAGATTTTGAAAATCTATACCATACCACACCCTATATTTTTTTTATACCCTACCCTACCTCCAACATACCATGGCGGGTATGTCGGGTTCGGGCGGGTGATGGTGTACCATGCACACCCCTATTATTGACATGATTTAATTCTATTTGAAGGTTTTAGGATGACTGAGAGAAGTTGAATGGGTAATGAGGTTTTGGTTTACAAGTTTGAGACAAGTATAATCATTTATAAAATGACTATCTTATATGCACAAAACTTATTTCTCACATGTTATATATGTTGTTGAACTATTACAATAGAATATAATTTTGTTAGAATTTTTGTATGAAATGTGTGAAATGATTTAGAAATTTAAGTTACCATATTAATGCTTTTGGAGTGAATGATTCGATAGTAAATGAAACCATTTGTTTTGGATTTTATTTTTGTTCAATGATTTGCTACAAATACAAACGAACGTTCTTTATACATGGTTACATGGAGGTAAATATATGTTTAAGTTTATATATTATAATAAAATTCATTAATTAAATATATATTTTTATTTTTATAAAAAACAATAAAAATAAACTAAAATAATAATTCAAAATTATCACCAAAGAGTTGTTAGAAAATTTGTGCATTATATAAGGATAATATAAGGATAAAGTAATATAACGAATTAAATTAACTTTAAATTAAAATTATCAAGCAAAAACTTGGTTTAGGAACAAAATTATTTACTGAGGCTTGTGTTTCACACATTCTTTAAAATAGATTCGCCCCCTTCACAAGGTGCTTGAGGATTATAACGACATTCATCTCCTAGGATACAACGATATTGAGCAACATGAGAAGCACAACACTTTTGACTTTATCACACAAGAGAGAAAACTAGAGAGGCAAACAAAACAGAGAGAACTCTAATTGTTGGTGTATTGAACAAATGAGGGAAGAGCTCTTTATATAGGCTAAGAATTTTGTAACTCCAATATAAAAAATTAAATTTGTAACCACAATATTTACAAATCAATTTTCATAACTTACAAAACAAAATTGTAACATCAAAGGATTTTGGAACATCAATTTCATTCGATTCAAAAATAAAATTTTCCAACAATCCCTCGCATGAATGAAATCGATTGAAAACAAATGATAGAGTTCAACGATTGAAACTTGCATAGGACAGGTAGGTGTTACCCTTTGAACCTTCCTATGTAAAAGCATATTTACTTTACTAACAAATCAGTAAATAGGATGTCCTTGAACTGTTTTGTCATTTATGTAAATGATGATATACTCCACACATGAATCTTTACTAGCATTTCCAATTCTCAATATTATGTTTGTTTTGGCCATGAACATATCCTGGTTTTATAAGAATTTCTCAAGAATTGGGCCCTACACAATTCTCTTAGAAGTGACCCCACTTCATTCTCACATAGATATGTGAACAAGGATTTCATCCCGCCATAGTGTTTGCGACCACGTCACTATGTCAAAACCTCTTTTGAGACTCAAGAAAACACAAACAAGCCATGGGCATGTCTGGAGAATAGAGTTGCCACCCAATTTTCTATTGGAAAAATGGATGATGGCAATCCAATCCCTACTTCGGGACCTAAACTACCCTCATTCTTTTAGAGATAGGTTTGAAAAGTTAGGTACAAGCCTTCAGCCTGGCCGAATATAAATCTGGCCTCCACTAGTGTATACCAAATTAGAATAGCTTCATGTTGTTATACAGTCCACTTATATTGTTTGTTTTATGCACACATTATTTGTTTTATCTTCTTTAAGCATGTAAGCGATTCCAATCGATGGCAATGTATATTCATATAAAGAAGGAGATAAGGAGAATAGATTACAATTCCTTGCAAACATGGGGGACTGGAAGGAAGATTACATCAATTGTTTATTCTTTAATAAATAAAGTAATTCTACTTCTAAACACTTAAAAATATCACATTTATTCATGCAATTCAAATTTTTAATAATGAAAAGCATATTCATACATATCAAATAATTAATTAAGCAATCAATTCGAGATTCGATAAATAGTGAATTATTGACCAACATATGTGAGTTTATTCAATGCTTTAAGCCTCTCCATGGCATCATTCATACATATTCATTCAATTATTCATTCTAAGTAATGGTCCCTCACCACCAATATGAGTCCACCGTCACTTCATGGCATATATTCAGTCGCATTCTAATCATGGCATACTCATATATTCATATAAATCAATAAAAAGTCTATTTAAAGCCATAAACAATAATCATGAAATTCTATCTAATTTGATAATTCTACCTAATCATGGCAATTCTAGCCTATTCATAGCATTCATGGTGGAATATGGCAAATTCTAGCCTAGACATGGCATTTCTAGCCTAGTTTAACCAATCAAGATAAAACATTCCTATTCTATCTCAATTCAATCAATTAAAGCAAACATGGCAATTTCAATCAATCAAAGCAAATCTTACCTAACCTATGCTATTTCCTAACATGCTTCAAAAATAAGTTTGATTCCTAATCATGATTCTAATCATATGCTCTTAAACATGATTCTAAGTAAGAAACAAAAATCCTAACATGATTCTAAATAAGGAAAGGATAGATGACTTACCTTAACAAGCATTTCTATCTTGTAAAACAAATTAGGCAATCCATAGAACCATATTCATGCTCCTAAGCATCAAAACAAAACACAAACGTTCTTATTCTAAGCATAAACAAACTTAAACATGCTTATTTTGTAGAATTCCAAAAAATATATATATTACAAAATTTAAAAACTATGCCTAAGGGTATTTGAGTAATTTTATTTGAATTTGATGGGCTTTAGGCCATGAAATAGTTATAAAACCATGTTTAATAAATGAGGATTGGGTTGGATTATAGTCATGGGCTTGTGTTAGAATTTGATAAGGATGAAATTGGCATGGATTTGAAATAAGTGGACTTCGGCCCATGGGTTAAGGCCTTGTATATATAAGAGACATTAGGGTTTCAAAAGAGGCATTTTTCTTTCATTTTTCTAATAGAAGAGGAGGGTGCTTCAGGGTATAGGGAGAGAGAGGGAAGAAGAAGAGGATAAAGAGAAGGAAGAAAAATAAAGAAAAAAGGGAAGAGAAAAGGGAAAAAGAAAAGGGGTGTATAGGCTTGGAAACCAACTAGGGATTTTCTAACACTATACTTAAATCTTATTATTTATTTTTGTTGTTTTAATTGATATGGGTTTGCAATCATGTGATTTATTGTTAAATTGATTGTTTGTTGCTTGGATGATGAATTATTTGTGAAATTATGTGCTTATGAAGTGGAGCAGATGTTATTCTTGATGGAAGTTGTAGTTCATGTGACTATTCTATGTTCTTTGAGCTGCTCCATTTTTCTGGATTGTGATTTATATAATTTTTCATTTTTTTAGAAAATAGACATATGAAGCTTTAAATAGCCACTGATTTCATTGAATTTGGATTTAAAATGAAATTTTGGTGAATTTTTGAAAATGGAAGTCAAAATCTGGAAATTGCATTATTCATCTGAGGGGCTTAGACATTTTTGCAAATCTGTATCTTTTGAGCCTAGTTTTAAGAAATCCCACTTTTTTTTTTAAAAGTAGACATGTCAAGCTTTAATGCAGCACTAGTTTCATTAAATTTAGATTTGACATGAAATTTTGGTGAATTATTGAATATAAATGATACAAACTAACATTTTGATAGCCATCCGAGATTTGCAATATGTTTTTGTAAAAATTTATTCACTAGATGATAATTTTGTAAAATTAGCATTTTTACATTATAATAGACTTCATAAACTTTCATTTCTAATTTGAATCACCTGAAAATCATTTTTCTACACTTTTTGGTGATTTTTCTAATTTGAGCTTGGAATCCTAGAAATTTCACTAGTTTGGTGACGGGTTCAGATTTTTTATAAAAACTGTATTGCCTTGGATCTTATTTTAGAAATATTACATTTTATTTTGAATCTAGACATTTGAATCTTTCATTTCCAACTAGTCTCACTTAAATTGGTTGAGTGTACAATTTATAGCAAATTTTCAAACTAAAAGATTAGCAGCTGAATTGTGTAGTAGTATGGAATGAATAATATGGTTGAAGCTTATAATTAATTTCTTGGGGTGTGGAATTTGGTATCAATAGCTTTTTAAAATATGCAATTAGAAATTGTATTGAAAGGTTTATAAGTATATGCGTTGGACCTTGGATGGGGCATTTCGAATACAGATCCAAGGGGAATGCGGATATGAAATTCTAAGTGTTGGACCTTAGATGGGCCGTTTTGGATATGGATCCAAGAGGGACACGAATATAAACTTGAGATGCTAGACCTTTGATAGGCCGTTTGGATACGGGTCTAAGGAAAACATTAGATGAAAAATTTTAATTGTTAAGTGAATAAGTGATACCTTGATGTATGATTGAGAATGATTGTATGACTTATTGTAATAGGTTGTGTAACTGTGTAATTAAGTAACTGTTTGAATGCTTGTGATTTAGTATAATGTTAGAATTTTTTCTACTGAGCTGTATGTTCACCCCTTCCCTTCACAGGTACTGAAAAAGATATTCGTACTAGTAGTGTTCTAGAGCTTTCCTAGGAGTCTGGACGTTTACATGCATGCGATGGTTTTGGGGAATGTTTTGACTTAGCCTAGACTGTGATAGGCAATTTTGTTATGTAATCGGCAAGCTATGTACTGAGTTTAGTCATCGGTGTATTTAAAAGTTTATCTTGAACAAATAGCTAGTTGTTGCAATGGATTCATGTTATATGTACAAATATATGTGAAAATTAGAAAATGATCTTGGAAAAAAAAGGGGAGATACGAATGATGTCTTTTTTTTTTAATTAATTAATCAACCTTAAAGTCTCTAAATAAGAGATTTCAAGGCGTGACAAAGTGGTATCAGAGCTTAGGCTTTTATTATGGACCTGAGAAAAGCACGTAGATGGTTTGGGAGGGGTAGAGTTATGTCTTGTGTGCTTGCATGTGCCTTGAATATTTGTTTGTTATGTTTATCTTCTATATGTTATAGAATTCTGCCACTTATGTTTCCGCCATTGATGAAATTAGATAATGAGTTCTCGTATCTGAGGTGCTTCTGGTTCCAATCCGCTTGAGGGTGGTGAGAGGTCGGAGTTTTATAGGGTTATGAGAGATGTGGCCAATACATTGGCAGAGACAGTGGCAAACACAGTTAGAGATACTCTTCGTGCCAACCTACTACCTCCACCTCAATCGGTATTAGTGGTATTGTTGACAATCGAATGAAGAATGCACTTAGAGTGGTCTAACGTCACAATCCTCCTATTTTTCATGAGGAGCCCGATCTGACTTTTGCAGAAGACTGGCTTATATGAGTTGAGTGCCTATTTAACCTTTTGCAAGTTGAAGAAGATTTACGGGTTAGGGTGGCAATTCACTTATTGACAGGAGATGCATTGCAGTGGTGGACATCTGTTGAGCGTATTAGAGAAGGAAATATCCTCACTTGGAGAGATTTCTCTACTGCTTTTCTAGACAAATATTTTCCTTCAATCTTTTGTGATCAAAATGAAAATGAGTTCATATACTTGACATAGGGGAATATGATAGTGCAGCAATATGAGGCACAATTTACTGCCTTATCCCGTTTTGCACCTGGTTTGCTAGTAGACGAGGCTAGCAAGGCTCGGAGATTTCAAAAGGGATTGAGAGATGACATTAGACCCTCAGTTGTATTATGTAGATTGACCACATATGCTGATGTAGTGGAGACTACCTTAGTTGCATAACAGGAGATCTATCAAAGTCACAGAGTGGGGGGTATTGGCATACCTCTTAGAGGAACGAGACAACATGATCGTTCAGCTAAGAGATAGAGAACTCATTCCAGTAAAACTTCCTTTAATTCCCAATCTTAGCAATTGCAATCTCAAAGCTCCATATCAAGTAGGTCTGCACAAAGTTAGAAAGTTTGTTATGAGTGTGGGAAACCAAGTCACTTGCAACATTAGTGTCCTAGATGCTACAGATGTGGACAGTACGGTCACATTCAGCAGGATTGTCCAGCAAGGATGACAGGTCCTCAAAGTATCACTAGTCAGACCCAAATGACTCCTCAACAGGGGTCAGAGCTATAGTCTAGACCACCATCTCAAGGACATCATACTCAGTCATACCAGGCATCTCAGAGGTCTCAAGTAGCTTCTTCCCAATCTGTCAAGCCTCAGAGGCAATCACAAAGTAGTAGACATCAGGGACAGATGACTCAGGGACAAGTTTTTGCTTTGACTCAGCCGACAGAGCCTAAAGATAACATGGTTGTTGGAGGTACATTATTGATTTTTAACTCATGGGTCCATGTTTTATTTGATTCTAGAGCTACTCATTCCTTTATATCTACTCAGTTTGCATCTACATTAGGATTAGAGTCTGATTTGTTGGATTCTGTATTACTCGTGGAGTCACCCATGGGTAGTACCTTAGAAGTTGGGAGGATATGTCATTCTTGAGTGTTAGAGATCAATAGGCACAGGTTGTCATTTGATTTGATACTTATGGATTTCATTAAGTATGATGTGATATTAGGAATGGATTGGTTGTCAACTTATCGAGTTACATTAGACTGTTACAAGAATAAAGTGATAATTCACATGCCTGAAGGGATCGTTTTCAGTTTCTATGGGAACAAATATGCATCCTTGCATTAGCTTTTTCCTGGTTTGCAAAACCAAAAAGGGGTTAGGAACATGATAGCAAGTATATTGGTAGAAGAGACTAATAAAGGGGTTTCTGAACTTTCTCATGTGGTAAGTGATTTCCTTGATGGTTATCGTGAAGACTTGCTCAGGTTACCTCCAACTAGAGAAGTGGAGTTTGCTATCGAGGTGTATCCAAGTGTGGCATCCATATCAGTTACTCCTTACCGAATGGCTCTAACAGAGTTGAGGGAGTTGAAGTTACAAATAGAAGAATTGTTAGAAAAATGATTGATCCAACCAAGTACGTCTCCATGGGGTGCACCAGCATTGTTTGTGAAGAAGAAAGATGGTTCATTATGTTTATGTATAGATTATAGATAGTTAAATTGGGTTACAGTGAAAAACAAATATCCTTTACCTAGGATTGATGATTTGTTTGACCAGTTAAGAGGATTTTGTTGTTTTTCCAAGATGGATCTCCGTTCAGGCTATCATTAGTTGAGAATAAAGGAAGAAGACATACCAAAGACCACTTTTCATACCCGTTATAGGCATTATGAGTTTGTGGTCATGCCATTTGGACTAACTAATGCTCCTGCTACCTTTATGGATTTGATGAACCGTATTTTTAGACCTCGCTTGGACCAATTTGTAATTGTGTTTATGGATGATATCCTTATTTATTCTTCATCTAAAGTTGAACATAAGCAACATCTACATATAACACTTCAAACACTGAGAGAACATTGTCTTTATGCCAAGCTAAGTAAATGTGAATTTTGGCCATCAAAAATAAAATTTTTAAGCCATGTGGTGTCAAGCCAAGGAATCTCAGTGGATTCATCGAAAGTGGAAGCAATTATGAAATGGGAACGACCGAAGAATGTGTTTGAAGTACGTAGTTTCTTGGGTCTAGCAGGTTACTATGGGCATTTTGTTGAGAATTTTTCTCGATTAGCTGCACCAATGACTAGGCTGACAAGGAAAGGAGTCAAATTCGAATGGAATGATTCATGTGAACAAGCATTCCTAGAATTGAAGAAAAGATTAACTTCAAAACCTATCCTTGTGATACCACAATGTGGAGTTGATTATGTAGTATTCACTGATGCCTCCTTGAATGGATTAGGGCGTGTGTTAATGCAACAAGGTTGGGTTGTAGCTTATGCTTCTCGCCGGTTGAAACCTCATAAGCAGAATTATCCCATCCATGATTTAGAACTTGTTGTGGTAGTATATACTTTGAAAATTTGGCGACATTATTTGTATGGTGAAAGGTTTGAAGTCTTTTGTGATCATAAAAGTTTGAAATACATCTTCACCCTAAAAAAACTTGAACTTGAGATTGAGACAATGAAGATGGATGGAGTATTGGGAAGACTATGACTTCTCTATCCAATATTACCTAGGCAAAGTAAATGTGGTGACTAACGCATTAAGTCGAAAGCCGAGGGCTATGGTTAGTGCAATGATAGGAGAGTGGAGCATGTTGTCGTCTATTCATGATTATGATATCTGGGTTGAGGATTGCGGAGATCAAATTTGCCTTTTTACACTTGTTGCTCAATTGTCTCTTGTGCATAGAGTGATCGAGTTACAACATCAAGATTTAGAGACTAGAGCCTCGTGTGAGCAAGTGTTACACAATGATGGAATTGTTGATTGGACAATTGGTTCAGATGGGAGTTTACGATTCAGGGTAGGATCTTTGTGCCATCAAGTAAAGAGTGTAAAGATGACATCCTTAAGGAATTTCATAACTCTAAATTTGTTGTTCATCCTGGTGTTACCAAGATGTATCATAACTTACGTCGACAGTTTTGGTGGAAAGGAATGAAAAGGGATGTTATTGAATATGTGTCTAGATGCCTTACTTGTCAACAAGTGAAGGCTGAGCATCAAAGGCCTGCAGGATTACACCAACCACTTCCTATAGCAGAATGGAAATGAGACTACATCACCATGGATTTTGTTACTGGATTGCCACGTTCTTTGAGAGGAAAGGATGCAATATGGATGATTGTAGATAGGTTAACAAAAGCATCACATTTTCTTCCTATCCGTACAACCGATTCATTGGATGTTTTGAGTCAGCTGTACATTAAAGAAATTATGAGATTGCATGGAGTTCCAGTTTCAGTGGTGTCAGGTAGAGATCCTAGATTTACAGCTTAATTTTGGCAAAGCCTTCAAAGAGCTATAGGTACGCAATTGTTATTTAGTATAGCTTTCCATCCTCAAACTTTGGAAGATATGTTGATGGCTTGTGCGGTGGATTTTTAAGGTAATTGGGAGGATCATCGACCACTTGTAGAATTTGCGTACAACAATAGCTACCAATGAAGCATTGGAATGGCACCTTTTGAGGCACTCTATGGTAGGCTGTGTAGCTCTCCTTTATGTTAGCTAGAAGTGGGAGAAGCTACCTTATTAGGACCCGAGCTTGTACGAGAGATAGTAGAAAAGTGAAGTTGATACGCCAACATTTACTTATAGCTCATAGACGACAGAAAAGCTATGCAAACAAAATGAGATGACCATTAGAATTCAAAGTGGGTAACCATGTGTTTTTAAAAGTGTCTCCGCATAAAGGCTTGATGCATTTTGGACAAAAGGTAAACTACATCCATGCTACATTGGCCTATTTGAAATTCGAAGATGAGTTGGCGAAGTAGCTTGTGAGCTAGCATTGCCACCGCGATTATCGGGAATTCATAGCACATTTCATGTATCGATGCGAAGGAAGTATGAGCCTCACCCAACACATGTACTTGATTAGAGTGAGATGAATATTCAACAAGATATTTCATATGAAGAGGTTCCTATTCAAATCTTGGACACAAGGGAGCAAGTCCTAGGTGGCAAGACCATTCCGTTAGTCAAGGTCTTGTGGAAGCATCATGGCGTTGAAGAGGCCACATGGGAGTTAGAGTCAAAGATAAAAAGAAAGTATCTTGAGCTTTTGAATGCAAGAGGTAATTTCGTATTCATATTTTCAAATTTTGAGGACGAAATTTTTTTTTAAGGAGGGCAGGTTCTAGAATTCCTATATATATATTACAAATTTTAGAAACTATGCCCAAGGGTATTTGAGTAATTTTATTTGAATTTGATGGGCTTTAGGCCATGAAATAGTTATAAAACCATGTTCAATAAATGAGGATTGGGTTGGATTATAGTTGTGGGCTTGTGTTAGAATTTGTAAGGATGAAATGGGCTTGGATTTGAAGTAAGTGGACTTAGGCCCATGGGTTAAAGCCTTGTATATATAAGAGACATTAGGGTTTCAAAAGAGACATTTTTCTTTCATTTTTCTAATAGAAGAGGAGGGTGCTACGGGGTATAGGGAGAGAGAGGGAAGAAGAAGAGGAGAAAGAGAAGGAAGAAAAAGAGAAGAAAAAAGGGAAGAGAAAAGGGAAAAAGAAAAGCGTATATAGGCTTGGAAACCAAGTAGGGATTTTCTAACACTATACTTAAATCTTACTATTTGTTTTGGTTGTTTTAATTGATCTGGGTTTGTAATGCATGTGATTTATTGTTAAATTGATTGTTTGTTGCTTGGATGATGAATTATTTGTGAAATTATGTGCTTATGAAGTGGAGGAGATGTTGTTCTTCATGGAAGTTGTAGTTCATGTGACTATTCTATGTTCTTTAAGCTATTGCATTTTTTTGGAATGTGATTTATATAATTTTTCTTTTGTTAGAAAATACACATACGAAGCTTTAAATAGCCACTGATTTCATTGAATTTGGATTCAAAATGAAATTTTTGTGAATTTTAAAAAATGGAAGTCGAAATCAGGAAATTGCATTGTTCATCTACGGGGCTTAGACATTTTTGCAAATTTATATCTTTTCAGGCTAGTTTTGATTTGAAAAGTAGACATGTCAAGCTTTAATTTAGCACTGGTTTCACTATATTTGGATTTGAAATGAAATTTTGGTGAATTATTGAATATAAATGATACAAACTGACATTTTGATAGCCATCCAAGATTTGCAATATGTTTTTGCAAAACTGTATTCATTAGATGATAATTCTATAAAATTGGCATTTTTACCTTATAATCGACTTCATAAACTTTCATTTCCAAGTTGAATCACCTGAAAATCATTTTTCTACACTTTTTGTTGATTTTTCTAATTTGAGCTTGAAATCCTAGAAATTTCATTGGTTTGGTGACAGGTTCGGATTTTTCATAAAAACTGTATTGCCTTGGGACTTATTTTAGAAATATTACATTTTATTTTGAATATAGACATTTGAATCTTTCATTTCCAACTAGTCTCACTTAAATTGGTTGAGCGTACAATTTATAGCAAATTTTCAAACTTAAAGATTGGCAATATGGTTGAAGCTTAGAATTAATTTCTTGGGGTGTGGAATTCGATATCAATAGCTTTTTAAAATATGCAATTAGAAATTGTATTGAAAGGTTTATAAGTATATGCGTTGGGCCTTGGATGGGCCATTTCAAATACGGATCCAAGGGGAATGTGGATATGAAATTCTAAGTGTTAGACCTTAGATAGGCCATTTTGGATATGGATCCAAGGGGAACATGATTATAAACTTGAGATGCTAGAACTTTGACAGGTCGTTTGGATACGGGTTTAAGGAAAACATTAGATGAAAAATTTTAATTGTTAAGTGAATAAGTGATACCTTGATGTATGAATGGGAATGATTGTATGACTTATTGTGTAATAGGTCGTTTAACTGTGTAATTAAGTAACTGTTTGAATGCTTGTGATTTAGTATAATGTTAGAATTTTTCCTACTGGGCTGTTTGCTCACCCTCTCCCTCCACAGGTACTTAAAAAGATATTCGTACTAGTGGTGTTCCAGAGCTTTGCTAGGGAATCTGGACGTTTACATGCATACGATGGTTTTGGGGAATGTTTTGACTTAGCCTAGATCGTGATAGGTATTTTTGTTATGTAATTAGCAACCTATGTACTAAGTTTAGTCATCGTGCATGTAAAAGTTTATCTTGAACAAATAGCTAGATGTTGCAATGGATTCATGTGATATATATAAATATATGTGTAAATTAGAAAATGGTCGTGGAAAAAAAAAGGGGAGATACTAATTACGTCTTTTTATTATTTTCTTAATTAATCACCTTTAAAGTCTCTAAATAAGAGATTTTAGGAAGTGACATATTCTGAAGCAAGAAAATTAAATAAGAAAAGAAGAAGAAGAAGAAGAGAGAACTACTCTAAAGACTTATCCTTTTCAAGTTTAGAGCAATTAGAACACCTCGAAAAGTATTTAATTAGAAAAGACTCCTTGAATACTCAAGTATGTCTTAGAGAGAGGGGGGATTTCTTCATGTCCTTGAGAAGTGAGCAAAAAGGGGTTTATGTAGTTGGAGGGTGCAAGTGAAAAAGGAAAAAAAGAAATCAAAATGGAAGGTTCTCAATGCAATTTCCCAAAAATAAAGGGGGAATAGCCGGCCGGCTATGGGAGGACCATCGATCAGTGGTAGGACAGCCGGCCTATGGTTACACACCAAACCCCTTCATTTCATTTTTTTTTTTTAACGCAGTCTCCTTTGACCTTTGGCTGTTTGATTGCGTGCAACTCTTACAGTTCAATTCCAATTTGCAATTTATAAAATTATGTGAAAACTAAACATCCATAGCTTTGCAATAGTATATGAGTCATCATCAGATTCCTTTTGGATTAATTTTTATGACCTTTTAAAATCATGTGTTGGTTTTTAAAGCCTTTGGTCGATTTTTTCTCAACTGTCTTCTTTTTGCTCCCAAGGCCACTTCGGTCATTTCCATTGCTCATCACACATTCGTGTTTCATCATTGAGCCTCAAAAATCTAGTGACTACAGCTTGCCCCTTGTATATATTAGATTCTTGAGACTTAATGATGAAACAAAGATGAATGATGAGCAATGGAAATGATCGAAGTGGCCTTGGAAGCAAAGAGAAGTGAATTGAGAAGAAACCGACCAAAAGCTTTGAATATTGACATATGAATTTGAAAAATTATAGAAATTGATACAGAAGGAATCTGATGATGAATCATATACTGTTACAAAGCTACAGGTGTCAAGTTTCCATGGAATTTTATGGATCACAAATAGAAGTTGAACTTGAAGAGTTATAGACGATCAAACAGATAAAGGTTGGAGAGGACTACATTGCAATTGAAGAAATGAGAAGGTTTGGTGTGCCACCACCAGCCAGCGGGTGTGGAACAGCTGATCGGCTATCCCACCATCAGCTAGAGGTCCTTCCACAGCCGACAGACTGTCCGCCCTTTATTTTTGAAAAATTTCATTAAACTCCCATTTTTTATTTTTGCATTCTTTTTCAACTCCCACACATTCAACTATAAACCCCCTCTTCCTCACTTGGAATCCCATCAAGAAATCCTCTCTCTCCTACTCTAAGACACACTTGAGAACTCAAGGAGTCTTTTCTAGTTTAATATTTTTTTAAGGCGTTCATATTGCTCTAAACCCAAAAAAGGTACATCTTGAGAGCAGTTCTTTCTTTTTCCTTTTTCTTTAGTTTTTTTGCTTAGAAATAAGCATGTTTAGGTTTGTTTATGCTTAGAATGAGCATGATTAGGATTTATTTTAATATTTAGAAGCATGAATAAGATTTTATAGAATTGTTTAACTCTTTATTTGTCTTACAAGGTGGAAATGCTTGTCAAGGTATGATTAGGAGTTTTTTTTTCTTTGCAAATACTTAGAATCATGCTTAAAAGCACATGTCTTAGAATCATGCTTAAGAGCACATGTCTTAGAATCATGCTTATGATTGCGTTAAAGCATGCTAGGAAATAGCATAAAATTGGGCAAGAACTGCCGTGATTGTCTTGATTGCTTGAATTGGGTTAGAATAGGTATGTTTTGCCATGATTGATTAGAAAAAGTGAAAATTGCTATGTTTAAGCTAGAAATGCCATGATTCACAATGAATACCATGTCTAGGCTAGAATTGCCATTTTTAGAATGCCATGATAGAATTATCTTAATTAGATAGAATACCATGATTGAATTATCAAATTAGGTCGAAGTGCCATAATTTTAGTTTATGGCTTTGTTTATAATTTTGATTGACTTGTTTTGAATGATTGCCATGACTAGAGATATAATTGAATAATTATGACTGCACGATGCCATGAAGTGGTGGTGGACTCACATTGATGGTGAGGGACCAACACTTAGAATGTATGACATATGCATAAATAATTGCCATGATTAGAAATATGATTAAATGATTATGAACGAATGTGTGCTTGAAGAGGCTTGATAAGTATTGAATAGACTCACATATGGTGGTAAGGAATTCACTATTTATTGAGTCTCATATTAAATGTTTGTATTGAGTACTTACTATGCACGAATATGCTTTGAATTGAATGAATGTGATATTTTGAAGTGTTTAGAAGTAGAATTACTTTATTTATTATTGAATAATAAAGATTAAACGTAATCCTATCCCCTATCCCATGTTTGAAAAGGAATGTAATTCAGTTTTGTTTCGTCTTTCTTTGTATGAATATACAATTTTTATTGGTTAAATATAGTCACATGTCTTGAAGAAGATAAATTAAATAACGTGTGCACAAAATGAAATTATGGCACTTCGACCTAATTTGATAATTCAATCATGGTATTCTATCTAATTAAGATAATTCTATCATGGCATTCTAAAAATGGCAATTCTAGCCTAGACATGGTATTCATTGTGAATCATGGCATTTCTAGCTTAAACATAGGAATTTTCACTTTTTCTAATGAATCATGGCAAAACATACCTATTCTAACCCAATTCAAGCAATCAAGACAATCACGGCAGTTCTTGCCCAATTTTATGCTATTTCCTAGCATGCTTTAACGCAATCATAAGCATGATTCTAAGACATGTGCTCTTAAGCATGATTCTAAGTATTTGCAAAGAAAAAAAAACTCCTATTCATGTTTCTAGATAAAGGAGGGAAAGATGACTTATTCATGCTTCTAAATAAGTATAGCTATTATTATTTGGTATTTTCTAGTGGAGATCGAATTTATATCTGAGTGAGCTGAAGGCTCATACCCAACTTCCCAAAACCATCTCTGAAGGGATGAGGGTAGTTTAAGTCCTAAAGCAAGGGATCAAATGGCCATCATTCATTTTCTCAATAGAAAATTGGTGGCGACCTCGTTTTCTAAAAATGCCTATGGCTTGTTTGTGTTCCCTTAAGTCTCATAAGTCTTAAAAGAGGCTTTGATATAATATTGTGATCAGAAGCACTCTAGCAGGATGAAGGTTCGTTCACAGTGGTTACTCTATTGGGGATATAAGAAATTCATTCCGATTGAGATACCAAATTCTAATAGCTTACTTTTTTTATTTTGAGTCCTTGCATCACTACACATTTGCACACAATGAGCAGGAATTGCCCAAACTAACTGTGTGACATTGGCATGAGAAGTCGTTGACTCTATTTGACCCTTAGATGATGCATGTTGGTGTCTTCACCTTTGAGCACATACCATTGAATTGGTATAAAAAGAGACCGATTAAAAGGGGCATTTCTCGCTAGAAGAAGCCTAGATGATTAGGCCCTTCAGACTCAAGCCCATGTAGATGAATCTAGAAATTTTCAATAGGATGAATGTCCAAAACCCATGTTCAAATACATGTCCGTGGATGTGAATTCCACATGATTAGAATGACATTAACTCAACCTCATGGAAGAATGAACGAATGCCACATCTCAAATCACCTATAAGAACAAAATGGGGCCACGTGACGTGAGTTAAGGTTGTCATGATATTTAGAGCCATGTTATATAATCATGAAGAATCTTACATCAACTTTAATGTTAAAATTACGAGAGAGACTCTTGCATTCCCACATCGCATGATGATGACTTATCAATGAGACCAAAAGTCCTAGAAAAGAGACTTTACCTCACATGTCTGGGAGGAATAGGGTTGGAAGGCTGAAAGTCTGTCTATGCCCTTATATGAGCATGCATTGCATCATGCATACATGCATTTGCATGCATGGCGTTAACACCTTTGTTTTGCAACCATCATAGCTTAGGTTAGATGAGGTGGTCATTTAACAAGGCAAGAAGAATCAGTTGTCAAATAGCTACACCAACCAACAATGAAGAGATAGCACAATTGAGGGCCAACATGACTACACTCCAATAAAAGTTGGCCCAACTTATGGAAGCCATGCACAATAGGCCTAACCACATGGACCAACCTCCTCCAGGTGGACATGGTAGTGATGAGGGTGAGACTAGCCAAGGTAGAGATAGGAGGAAAAGCCCAGCTATCTAAGATGAACCCGAATCAGTCAAGTAGTTGGCTAAGGACATAGAGAAGGTCCAGTCGCTTTTGAAAAAGAAGGGGTTAAAAAGGGTTGAAGACCTAGATGACATCTTGCTTATTGGGGACAGTGATTTGTCACTGAAATTTTGCATGCCAAACTTGCCCAAGTTCAATGGAGAGGGCATTCCGAAGACGCACTTGAGACAGTATGCTGCTGTCACAGCCACCACTCTCTAACGAATGAGTATATTTTGAAGTACTTCATGTTAGAGATCTTACATAAGAGTATGAATGTTTTTATGTAACATGTAAATATTATTGTTATAAATAAATAAAAATTATTATTTATAAATTACTCAAGTGTGACTGTATCAAAGACTAAAGGCTCTAAAGCTTATACATTGATAAAGTTCTATATGTATAAGATATATGTAAGACATAGAACTTTATCATAGCTCAGAATTTAGTTCACAATCTATAAACAACACCTGGGCACTTTCTTTGGACCAAGCTGTACTGTTGTTTGTCTTCAATGGGAAAATGATGAGTCTTTAACCATTTGAAGTAGTTGACTTCAGGACAAAGACACTTGTGCATTATGAATGCATTAAACACGGACCACATAGAAATTATCCATTTGGTGGAAATGTCGCAACTAAATGTGAATTTCTACACCCAAGCACTAAAGGCTTTCCTACCTTAATCCTTAGTGTGTAATGTACCTCTAGTATACAAGTTATAGTCATTGACTAGAACAAAAATTGAGATTTAAAAGAGTACGGTTAATATCTTGACTAGTTGGGATTGTAAGATCTATATGCTAGTAGACACTATACCGTAGATATGGAATTCATAACTCCAAAAGGATTACATAATACCACCTTGATGATTTTACAAAGTTTTATTTGAGAGAATCTTGGCGGCGTGTTTAGTAAAAATAGTTCATTAAACTGAGATTTATTTTAATAAATCTGAACTCATTTAAATGGTGTAAAATTGTATCAAGGACTCAAGATGTAATTGAAGGGGTAACATAGTAAATCATACGTAGCTCTAATTATTGATTTTCCATGAAAGGTAGTTCTGTAAACTTGAGGCTCAACGGATAGGGCTTAAAGAAATAATTTAATCAGATTAAATTATTAAGCTTTCTATAAATAGTATTTAATTCAAGAGTACAACTTTGGACCTATAGTGGCATGGACCATAGTTAATAGGTGGGGTCCAATAATTGTAAGATAACAAGGTATTGGGTCAACTTATTGGAGCTTGTAATTAAATATGTCCATCAAGGTCCCCTAGATAGCTGATATACATTGTCTGAACAAGGATTGGACTTGATAAATTAATTATTTAATTTAATTAGGTTTATTAGAGAATAAAGCCGTGGTATTAATTTAAATATATTTGACTAGTAAATGGGCTCGTTATTTAATTACTTTGATTAATTAAATAATAGAGTATTTGAGCCCATGTAATTAATTAGATTGATGGGTTTATACAAAATGTGATTAATTAGAAGCTAACACAAAATTAGGTTAGATGTAATTAAGTGTTAAAAGCCCAATTAAAGACTTAACGAGATGAAGTTCTTATACAACTAAGACTACTAGTTCTAGAAGCCTAGAAAATTAGTTAGACTAAGCCTAATAAGAATATGTTTCCTAGTAAAAAATGGACAGCGATTAACAGAGACATAAAAGGATGAATTAGATTCGTGTTGTGGTTTTCTGAAGTGAACAAAGAACTAGCTGTCACTATAACCCATACTGTTCACACAATTATTGTTCATGCGAGACTGTTCACCAGATACTATTCACGAGGCACTATCCACCAACCTCTATTAACCAACGACTATTCAACCGACATAGTCAAGTAATTTTAAGATGCCCACACGTCTCGTTCATACAGTTTTTAGACATACCTAGGAATTGAGTGGTGAGAAATTAAATCAAAAATTTTAAGCCTATGCTAGCCAGATCTTGGTCTTGGAGGCTATTTCGTAGTCTTGAAGTGTTCATATTCGGCACAGGGTTCCCACAATTGGTATCAGAGCTTTGGTTTCTCCACTGATGAGTGACTAGGTAACAAAAATTATTTGCTTTCTTTGCAAGTAACATGTTTTAGTTGATGTGGCATTAGAGTTTGTCCCTATGTTTTTTTATTACAATTTTTATGTGATGAATTTTGTAATAATTGAATGGTTGTGAATCTGATTTAACACTTAGTCTTAGAGTTTTATTTGTATTTTTTTTGTTTAAGGGTATTTAATCTTTGAGGGGTGGCCTATATGCTATTGAATTACCTTATGTGTTTGTTTATTTTTTGTTGATTATTTTTGTGTTTTTTTTTGTATATAATTGTTTGTAATTATTATGTATGAGATGTATATCAATTGATGTAAGAACATAAGATTTGATGGACATTAAAGGAGCTATGGAGGCCAAAATCAACATGGAAGAGGCAAGGATTTAGGCCACAAAAGTTGTGCGCCAAAACCCTAGGTCTAGGGTTTGTGCAAATGGGCCTTGGAAAGCCCTAAGCCAAATGAAATTAACCCAAGCCAAAGCATGGTGAGCCCAAGTCCAAAGTGCATGAATTTTGTTATTTTAAGTCTATTAGGCTATACCTAGCTTGGTGGTTCATCACTAAAATTGTCCATGTTGTTTTTGCGGTTTTATAGCCCAAAACGGTGATAAAATAGGAGTTGTATAGCCCCTAAAATTAAAGATGTATTCTACAGGAGTGAAACTATAAATCTAAAAATGTTCCAAATCTGCAGAGGTATCTATGAAATCTTTAGAGTTTTTGGATAGCTTTGAAACAATTCATTAAACACTCAAAATTTTCAATTATATAAATTTTGAATTTTTTTTTAGAGCTAATGGACATATTCAAACACAAGTGACATGCCAAGAAGACATTAGAAGATACAAAACTCAAGAAAATATTATTGCAATATTTTTAAGAAAAAGGCCAAATGTTTATACCAATATGTATGTTTTATGCATGCTTTATGTATAATTATTTTATTTAAGTGTTAAATAAAATAATGACATGTCGCATGCCATATAGAGAAAAGGAAATACCACATCATGCATTATAACATATCCATGCATTCATGCATAAATATATATATAATTAATCAAAGTGTTTGATTAATGTAATATGTAAATAAAATTACTTAAAATTAATTAGATTAATTAAAGTAATTAATAAGGTGATTTATATATTTATCAAAAGTTTGATAAATAGAATATAAATCATAATCTTCATTAATGAGATTAATTAAGAAATAAAATATGGATATAAAAATTTCAAAAAATTTGAAAAAGTTTTATGAACCCATATTTTAAATTAAAATCCCAAAGTTTTTAAATGTTTCAGTGATAGAAGGTTTAATTAAATTTTAACCTAAAGTCTCCTTTGTTGGTCCATATGGATGAGTTATCCATAAACCTTGACTTGGCTCGTCGTAGGGCCTTGCTTTCTAAAGGAGGGTTTATGGTAGTTGTCTTCCAAGATTGGATCTCTTATTGGATAAAATTGATCCACGTAAATCATTAAGTGCTATTTCTAAAGAAATTTCACATAATGGTCATACACTTAACTTAATTTTTGAAAAGATATTCCTTAAAGGAATGATTTCATTAATTAAGGGCTAAATATATGGTGCTTATTATTATTCAAATATGAGTTATTTTGGAAATGATAATAATTAGAAAGAGTTCTAATTTAATCCAATAGAGTTATCACATTTTCCTAAAGAAAAGTGATAATTATTTGATTAAAGCACCATAGAATATATTCTAGATTATTTTGGGTAATTGCATTTACATTTTGCCATCCCACGCATCACTTAGTTCTATTCAAAAGTTTTATAGTCATTGCTAAGGGTGTATGTTTATTTTTACAAAAAATAAATCCAATTACTTCTATGATATATGATAAATATGCTCCACGGATAAATCATACTGAATGACATTTTAACTAGTTATGAAGACCATAAGATGGAGATAGCCATGTAGACCATGAGATGGGGATAGCTATGTTAACCATGTGATGGTCAAGGTAATGTAAAGTGGAAAGAAAGCCTCGACACTCTACAACAAGCTCAATTTCATAAGTGGGCCCTAGAAGCAAGTTTAGTTTCACCTTCGTATGAGCATTTGACTCTAAAGAGTGAAGAATAAGATGCAAAATGAGAGAAAGCAAATGCAATAACCAAGTTATACATATTTATTTCATTGAACCAACTGTTAGAATTGAAGTTTATATATATGGTTAATGTAAAATATATCATTTTTCACTTGCAAGGGTTGTTAAGTGAGGCAAAATTGATATGAAACTGGATTCTTTATCTTGTTCTTTATTTTGAATAAAGATAAGTTTTGATAAAAAATTAGAATTTCTCTCAAAAGCCCAATCAAAGAAAGTTACTAAGGATGCTAAAACCAAAGTCTAGTGTTCTTTAGTTTGAAACCTTAAGGGTAAGGTCTACAAGAATGAATATAGAAAGGTTTTAAAATCCTTAACATGAGAGACAAAGAGTGAAGCCAAACCAATTGGAAAAAGTTTCCATTATGGTGATTAAGGCCATTTTCTAAAAGAGATTGCATAGCATTTAATGCTTGTTTAAACAATATTTCTTTTTTAGAATCTTTTTTTTTGTAGAATATTCTATTAATTATTGAATAATGGATATTAACCATATACCTAGTTCTTTGTAAAGGCTAAATAGGACTTGACTTCTAAATGAATGTGAGCTTGGCTTAAGCCTTCTACAAGAAGCATTGGTGTCTGCTCATGCAATTAAAGAAATGTATATTTTGATATTTTTAGTTTTGGATAATTGCTATTTTTTCTGATATAGTTTACGAAATTTTGAATTTCGGATACTTATTTAAAATTTTGGTTATTCATTTTCTTTTAATAAGTTTGTTGTTATTAGAAAGAGTAAAGAATTTTATTTTTTTTGGAATTATACATAGCAATTTGCATATGATAGAAAACTAAAACTAAAATTAGTAAATGACACCAAGTTGAATAAAAGAGTTAGATTATTTGACACTAATCATACTTATCTTTGACATTTCTGACTGGGCCAATTTTATGAAAAGGGATTCGAAGGATGGTTAAGGATGAAAACTGAATTCGTTAGATGTTATACCTATATGAACTTATGAATAAAGCCTAGAGAGAAAATTTCCTATAAGCCATTTTAAGCTTCAAGGAAATGGAGCTAAAGATTATACTGATTGTGAATAGGGCTTTCATCCTGCCAGAGTGTTTGCGACCATGACACTATGTCAAAGCCTCTTTCAAGACTTAAGAGAACACAAATGAGCCATGGACACATATGGAGAAATAGGGTCCCCACCTAATCATTCAGTTGGGAATGAATGGGGGCAATCCGATCCCTCGTTTTAGGACCTAAAATACCCTCATCCCTTCAAAGACAGGTTTGAGAAGTTAGGTATGAGCTATTCACCTCGCCCGGATCAAAATCTGGCCTCGACTATGGTATACCATATAAAAATAGCTCATGCTGTTATGTAGTCCACTTAGGGTTGTTCGTTTTATATACACATTTCAAGTTTTATCTTCATTAATCATGTGAGGTGATATTCAATTACATTTCCTTTCAAACACGGGGGAATGGTAAGAGGATTACATCAATTGTTTTTCAACAAATAAATAAAGTAATTCTACTTCTAAAGTCTTCAAAATATCACATTCATTCCATTCATAGCATTCGTTGCATTATAAATTCAATATATATAAACATTTAAGTCGAGACTCAATAGATAATTAATGCCTCACTACCATATGTGAGTCTATTCAATGTCTATCGAGCATCTACATACACATTCATGCATTCAATTATCACCATAACCAATGGTCCCTCACCATTATTGTGAGTCCACCATCACTTCATGGCATCATTCTAATCATCGTATACTCATGGCATATTCATATGTTCATAATAAATTGATCAATTAAAATTCAAAACAAAGCCATAATCTAGAATCATGGCACTTCGACCTATATTTGTTAATTCTATCATCACATTCTAGCCTATTGCTATTCTAGCATAATGCAATTGATTTAACTCTAAATATGGCAATTCTAGCCTAGCATGGTTATCATGGCATTTTCTAGCCTAACAGAGTTATCACAGCATATTACAGCCCAATTCAAGCATTCAAGCGGCAATTAAGGTAATTCACACCTCTTCTATGCTATTTTCTTGCATACTTCAAAGCAATCATAAGTTTTCCTAGTATGATTCTATTTATCTGCTCTTAAGTATGATTTTAGACATGTGCTCCCAAGCATGATTATAAGCAATTGCGAAAAAATAAATTCCTAATCACGATTCTAATAAAGAAACGAAAGCGGACTTACCTTGACACACATTTCCACCTCGCAAAACAAACAAAGGGTTAAACATTTCATAAAACCCCTTAACATGCTTCTAGGCATTAAAATAAAACCTAAACATGCTTATTCTAAAGCAAGAAAAATAAATAAGAAAATAGGAGGGAGAAGAGAGAATTGCTCTCAAGATATACCCTTTTCGGGTTTAAAGCAATATAAAACACCTAAAAACTTTAGAATGAAAAGGACTCCTTAAATTCTCAAGTGTGTCTTCAAGAGGAAGAAGAGAGGATTGTGATGTGTCTTGAAAAGTGAGGAGAGTGGGTGTATATATAGGAGAGGGTTGAAGTTGAAAAAAGAATGAAAAAACAAAAAAGGAAGGTTTCAATTAAAATTTTCTAGTTCTAATGGGACAACAGCTAGCCGGCTGTTGGAAGACCACTAACAAGCACTTTAACAGTTGGCTAGCTATTGGCAAACAGTCGACCAGCACTTTGACAACCGGTTGGTTGGACTTTCCTATTTTGCAACTTTTTAGTGTAGTCTCTTTTGAACTTCGTTTGTTTAATTGTGCATAACTTGGACTTGCAATCCATAAAGTTTTATGAGAACCAGACATCTGTAGCTTCACAACGGTATAAAATTTATCAACAGATTCCTCTTGGATTAATTTCTGTGATTTTTTGAAGTCATGTGTCAGTTTTCGAGACTCTTGGTCGGTTTCTTCTAACCCTTCTCTTTTTGGCTACCAAGGGCATTTCGATCATTTTTATCACTTGACATTCATCTTCATTTCACCACTGAACCTTAAAAATCAAGTGTCTACACTGATATAGTACCTAAAATGTTTACACACCAATTAATGTTGGAGAGATTATCAAAGTATGAGTATATTTAGCTTGTGCATTATAAATCTAAAACTTTTGAAGAGTTCAAAAAGTAAAAGATTAAGGTTGAAAGCATTTGGTAAATATGTCAAATAACTACAATCAGATCATAGTAGCGAATACCTCTCATGACAATGGAAAACTATTCCAACTTGCAAGAGTAGTAGAGAGAAGGAATAAAACTCTTTTGGACATGGTTTGATCTGTGTAAGTTATTCAAAATTATCCACTTGTTTTTGGGAAATCCTAAATGTTACAAGAGGATATTGTTTCTCTAGTTAATCTAGAGTGAAAAAATTTGTAGTTTGACTGCAAATCACTTAAAGGTTAACTAGAAAAATTATAAGCCTAAAAGCAATGTACTATTAAGAGAAATATCCAAAGAAACTAACACTAATCTGATCAATGATGATAGTTTCAAAGGTTTGACATCTATTTCCAATACAAAATAAATATAAGATCCAGTTACACAACCTCTATAGTACCTCGACGTAGTGGGAGGATTGTTAGACAAACTCCTATAGTGCCTTGACATAGTGGGAGGATTGTAAGGCAACCTAATAAATTCATAGAAGTATCATAGGATATTGAAGGAAATGAATATGATGCTGCTGCTTATGAAGAAGCAATGAAAGATGCTGATGCTAATAGTTGGCAAAAGGATATGAAATAAGAAATAAAATATATGTATTCTAAATCTTTCTAGAAACTTGTAGATACACCTAAAAGGTAAAGACCTTCAAAGCAAGGGTGGTGGCTAAGGGTACACCCGAAAGGAAGGGATTAACTATTACGAGACCTTCTCACCTATAGCTATGCTAAAATCAATTCTCTTATGCATACTGCTCATTGCAATTATGAGATATGACAAATGGTTATTAAGACAACATTCTTGAATGGAAATCTTGACGAAAGCATCTATCTGATGCAACCAAAGGTTTCCTAGAATAAGACCAAAAGCAAAAGGTTTGCAAATTGAAAAGTTCAATTCATGGTATTAAGTAAGCATTAAGGTCTTGGAAGTTTAGGTTTGATCAAATGATCAAGACTTATCATTTTATTCTAAACGTAGACAAGCGACTTGTCTACAAAAGAATGCAAGATCAAAAGGTTATATTTCTCATTCTATATGTTGATGATATTCTACTCATTCGGAATGATGTAGAAGTACTATTGCCAATAAAATTTGGGCTGGCTGAGCAAGTCCAAATGAAAGATTTGGAAGAAAGCAGTTATGTTTTGGGATCAATTAATAAGGGATAGGAAGAACAAGAAACTAGCATTGTCTCAGGCTTCTTAGATAGAGAAGATATTAGCCAAGTTTGCAATGCAAAACTCTAAAAAAGGATTGTTACCGTTTAGGCATGGAGTTGAGCTTTCTTGAGAGTAGTCTTTTTAGACTCCTCAAGAAGAGAAAAAGACAAGATGAGCCCCATATGCCTCTGCCATTGGGGGTCTCATATATGCAATGCTAAGTACTAGGCTATATATTCGATACGCAGTGGGAGTTATTAATGATGTACCAGTCAAATCCTAGTTATAAGCATTGGGTTGCAGTGAAGCATATATTAAAGTATCTTCATATGTTGAAGGGATATATGCTAGTTTATTCAAGTAGTGATCTAACACCAAGTGGTAATACAGATTCAGTTTTCCAATCAGATCCAAACTCTAGAAAGTTAACCTCAGGATCAGTTTTCACTTTGTGTGGTAGAGCCATAGTATGGAGGAGTATCAAGCAATCTTGCGTTGTTAATTCTACCATGGAGGCAATATGGCTCTGTAAGTCCCTTACAAATTTAGAAGTTGTTCCAAATGGAGAAAAAACCATTACACTTTATGGTGATAATAGTGGGGCAATGGCTAATTCTCAAGAACCTAGAAACCGCAAGAGTGAAAAGCATATAGAAAGGAAGTACCACCTCATACAAGAGATCGTGCAATATGAAGACGTGCAAATATGTCATATCTACTCTAAGGGCAAGTAGGAGATTGTTAGAGATCTGCCTTAAGAGTATGAATGTTTTTCTGTAACGTGTAAACATTACTATTATAAATAAATAAAAGTTATTATTTATAAATTACCTAAGTGTGACTGTATCAATGACTAAAGGCTCTAGAGCTTGTACATTGATAAAGTTTTCAATATATGAGATACAAAAATTTATCATAGCTCAAAATTTAGTTCATAACCTTTAAATAGTAGCTGAGCACTTTGTTTGGACAAGGTTGTAGTGTTGTTTGTCTTCAATGGGGAAATTGTGAGTCTCTAACCATTTGAAGTAGTTGACTTTAAGACAAAGACACTTGTGCATTATGAATGCATCGAACACGGACCATGTATAAATTATCCATTTGGTGGAAATACTGTAATCGAATGTGAATTTCTACACTCGAGCACTAAATGCTTTCCTACCTTAATCTTGAGTGGGTAATATACCTCTAGTATATAGGCTATAGTCTTTAACTAGAATAAAAAGTGAGATCTAAAAGAGTAAGGTCAATACATTGGCTAATTGGGATTGTAAGATCTATATGCTAGTAGACACTATATCATAGATATGGAATTCATGACTCCGAAAGGCACCTAGATGGTTTTACAAAGTTTTATTTGAGAGAATCTTGGCGGAGTGTTTAATGAAGGTGGTTCGTTAAACTGTAATTTATTTTAATAAATCTCAACTAATTTAAATAATATAGAACTAGTATCAAGGGCTCAAGATGTAATTGGAGGGATACCATAGTACATTGTACCTAGCTCCAATTATTGATATATTTGGCAGTCTTGAAAGCGGCACCAATGGCACCGCCAAATATAATCAATTTGGCATATTTGGCGGTCGATCAACCTGCCAAATATGCACCTGACTATACTTGGCGGTTTTTGGCCGCCAAGTATAATTGTTTTAAAAATTAAAAAAATATACTTGGCAGTTTTTGACCGCCAAGTATGATAGTTTAAAAATTAAAAAAAAATATACTTGGCAGTTTTTAAAAAGCCAAGTATTTATTAAAAATTAATATATATATATATATATATATATATATATATATATATATATAAAATAGGTATTTCAAAGCCATGTAAGATGTAACATTCCGAATAAAGGAAAACCAAAATATCCTTGGAAACAATTTAAACAAAATCTTAAATAGGTCTTTGAACTGCCTACAGAGTACCGCACTAGTTTGTTATCAAGGAGAAAAACATTATAGTAATTACTCAAAAACTTTCCTAGTAACGACCGATTCCCCACACTCTGATGACACCATCTGTATAACCGCTAAACAATGTGCTTCCATCTGCACTCTAGTTCAAGCTTGTGCAGTATATGTTTTGCAATATTGTATAAAAAATCAGTCATTGTTTCGCTTCAAGCAATAAGTAACATTAAGCATACGAATTTTCCTTATAGCTGCATAGAACTATATGACTACCCTTCAATGTTTTTAGAGCTCATAGGTTGCAGGTTTAAACAGATAAAACTACACAGGCTAATGCCAGCAAGCATCAATAACCAACACAGTTAAGCATTTAAAATCAATAATTTAAGAAGCAATGCAAAAGACCACAGATGGCAAGTACTCAAATCATAATAAAGACCTTGCAACCAAATTTCATAAATTTTCAAAAGCAAAAGTTGTATAGTTTTAACATTTCTGTTCCAGGGAGCATGTGAATGCAAGTTCTGAGATATTACATGTATGCTGCCCCTCTGTCTTAACTTGGTAAGATAGTAAGAGAGAGCAAGCATATCTTATAATTAAGCATTATGAACCTGTAATTTCCCACAATTCAGTTTAGAGTTTTCTGTCCAGCTTAGTTGTGAAAATTTCAAGACTTCGATTGACTATCATTGACAGCTAATCATCATGGATGAAAGCTGATTTTTGATGTTTCTAGATGAACAAAAGAATCATTATACATAACATCATTCCAATTATTTATAATGTAGGAGTGCAGAAATGAACCAACCTCTGATCAGCCCAGTATGAGTTGTGATCAAGCATAGGAAGGACAAGTGTTGCCTTCATTATCTTAGCAATAGCAAATGTATCACAAATCTGCATTCTAAAATTATGGATAAATCATACAAGCTGTTCCAACAAAATATCAGCCATATAGAAAATAAAAACACACAATAGACAGACCCCAAATCTCATCTAGTTCAAGCCACCATTAGCATTAATGAGTATGTAGCCATTTGTTTTTGCATCTAACTCTGCCAAGAGACCAAGAAGTAGGAACTAAGAAAATGCCATAAAACACAAGGAACACATACACACAGAAGAGTATAAGTTTTGTACTTTTGTGATTTTTTGAATTGTCAATGCACTGGGTGAAGTTTTCGCTGTTAAGTTTGGACCAGATACCTGAATGCTGAACAAAAAGTAAATATCATGAATAAAACAGTAAATCAAGAACCTAAACGAAGTGACATTTTATATCATCATAGAACCACAAAGCAAATAAAATGCTTAAGCTATAGATATGGGACTTACTTCAGCCTTCCTGTAGCCATTGCCAACCACACCAGATGGTACCATCATTAGAGTTTGTTCAACATCACTACCTCCTTCAATTGATTCATAATCTCGTGAGCTTTGATCAATATTTGAATGAGTGATAGAAGTGTAAGATAATTCCTGATAAAAAAATACATGGATTTTGCAAGTCAAAAGTAATCTGAAAGACCAATCAGTTTTAAATGAATACTAGTAGAATCTGTGCTTCATCTCATGGATTGCTGGTCAATGCCTTTCTCAAAAATTGGCTCAAACTATATCTCAAAAAAGGCATTACATGAATTTATGTTTATAAGGAACAGGATGATATAGAAATGGATGAAAATGAGAAGACACAAGTGATTAACTAAATCTACATATAAGTGATTTGGATTCACACATTATTATTACACCATCACTTGCTTTCAATCTCTTCAGACCACTAAACATTGGAAGAACAATTATATTTTAGCTGTTTTAGCTGCAAGAAAATTTGCAAATAAAAAATGTCTTTACATCATCAAAACTTTGTAGCGCTAGGACGGCCAGAAAATGCAATAAGAACGAACAAATAAATTTTGGATCAACAGCCATCAGATATTTGCAATATGTGAATAAAACTCAAGTGTCCATATGGTGACTCCTTACTAAGCTTACTGAAGCCATTCTCAGAGCATCTACCTTTTCATAATTATATTAACTACGTAGGGATTGAATACTATAAAGCCAATGAAGAGGTTGTATATTTATTACCTCTGCATGGACTTATAGAGCACCACTGTCACATACTTGGCTAAAAATTGATGTGTCGAATCGAGTGCCACCACAAATGGGCCACTCTTTCCTTTTTGCATGTAAAGATGATTAAGTACTACATGCTGAGGTCTTGACAGAGGAGGTGGAATGAAGATATTTAGCCAAAATTGAAGGGAAGAAGGAATAAGAAGGATTTCAAAGCCGTATTTCAAAAAGTATAAGACAGAAAAATAGGAAAATGCATCAAAACTCACCGTTTCGAACTAAAGCTAACAAAAAAATTCCATGTAAATCTCTTCAAAGAAAATATTCCAACTAATTAAAAATTATCAAACATAAAGGCCGTAAAGAGCATTAAAACACATCGTTTAGACGTAATTGTGAAGCAGTGAAAAAATTTCCAGGTAATTCTTTTCAAACAAGTATACTAACTAACTTTAAAATTGTCAAAAACATAGACGGCAAAGAGAACCAAAATGCATCTATTAAAAATTCCAGAGCGTGTTGAAGAAGAGACGGCATTGAAGCTCATGTGATCCGGCAATTTGATGCTGGCGAGAAAGGAAATATTGGGATTCAAATTCTTGTTGTCATCATCATGGGTTCTGGTAGAAGCTTCAAAAGTGGCAGACCAGAGTGTGAAAAGAACCAAAACCAAGGAAACCTTGAACAACAGCATAGCAAAGAACCTCCCTTTTCTGCTTACATTGAGAATCCTACATGAAAGGAAACCCAGAAACAATAAAAAGAAGTTTGAGTTCTCTCTGAGAGTAAACAAATGAGAAGAAAGCAGAAATTTCTATTTCAATGGAAGGAAAGATAAACCCAGAAACATAAACTTTGGAAAAGGCTTTTCCGGTATGTGAGTAGAGAGAAATGAAATGAATGTAGTTTTTATGGGAGAAATGGTAAAAACAGTAAGGAAAGAAAATTAGCAACGTGAAGAGAGAAGACATGTATGTATGGTATGTATCTAATATCTTCCACTCAATTTGCTTGGAATCGATGTTAAAAGACTTTGAATCAAAAAAAGGAGAAAAGGAGGGAAGAAAGTGACTATTCATACGCGGTTTGATATGAGAAAAAAGAAATCAAATAAAATAAAGGTGGAGTTAATAATAATAATAAATGAAAGAGAGGAAAGTTTGACTTGTTGTTTAGTGCTGGTAATCCATTTTTTACCTAGTCTTCCTGTCGGGTTTCTTCCTCCCTGTTTCTTGATTCATTTTCCTTCACTAAACGCTATTCATCTAACCACTTCATTCACAAGTGCAGTGACCTTGCCCTTACCAGTTTTCAAGTCTCTGCTTTTACTTAGCTTCACGAGCTTGCCACCAACAACACAAAGCAAAGTCATCCAAAACCAATGTCATGTAGGTTTTCCAAAACCAATGTCATGTAGGTTTTGGAGTGATGAGAAGGATAAGGAGATGGGCGAGAAGAATAAGAAGTGGCAAACATTACGACTAGGGTTGTTTCATTTTCTTTATATAGTATTATGAAATTCCAGGAAATCCATATCTATTAAAAATTATCAAAATCATCCCTATGTTCAGTCCCTATATTTTAAACTTTTTCATTTACACCATTAGACTAATTTTTTATAATTTTTAGAGCACTAAATGTTTTAATTTAATTTAATTTTTAAAATAAATTATAATAATTTTTTTGCATATTTAAAATGTTATATTATTGCAAAATAATTTTTTTTGATATTTTTAATTGCTTAATTTCATCAAAGCAATTAAATAATGTGATTTTCATCACTTTGAAATTAAAAAATAATTTTATTTATTTCATAAAATTTTCACATTTAAAAATTCATTTTTCTAAAATTTAGTATTTAAAAATTTATTCTTTTCATACATATAATAATGTTATCTTTAATTTAAAGATTTTTAAAATTATTTTTAATTTTATATTAAAAATAAAATTATATTGTTTAATTATATTTAGATAAATTTATTGAAATTTTAAATATTATATTCACATATTTGAAAGAAAAAATGAAAAGAAAGAGGAAAATTTGAGAGGGAAAAGAAAAAAAATTACTTTTTTCACATACTTGTCAAATTTTTATAAAAATGTGATATATATGTGATTGAATAAAGACAAAAAGTGACAAATAAGATGAATTGATAGGTTTGACTTTTAAGACATGGTTAAATTTCTCACTTTTTTAAAAAACTGCCAAATAAAAAAATCGTGAAGTGACAAATATGCAAAAAATTCTTGTAGTGTATTCCATGAAAGGTAGTTATGTAAACCTGATGCTCAACAGATGGGCCTTAAAGAAATAATATAATCAAATTAACTTATTAAGCTTTCTGTAAAGAGTATTTAATTCAATAGTACAACTTTGGACCTATAGTGGAATGACACAAAGTTAATAGGTGGGGCTTACTATAGTTATGAGATAATATGTACTAGGGCAAACTTATTGGAGCTTGTAATTAAATATGTCTATCAAGATTCGTTGGGTAGCTGATATAAATTGTCTAAACAAAGATTGGACTTGAGAAATTAATTATTTAATTTAATTGGTTTATTAGAGAATAAAGCCCAAGTATATTTGACTAATAAATGGGCTCATAGTTTAATTAATTTGATAAATTCAATAATAGAGGTATTTGGGCTAATTTAATTAATTAGATTAATGGGTTTATACTTAATGTGATTAATTAAAAGTCTACATAAAATTGGGTTGGATATAATTAAGTATTAAATGCCCAATTAAAGACTTAATGAGATTTATTTCTTAAACAACTAGGAACACTAGTTCTAGAAGGCCAAAAAATTAGTTAGGTTAAGCCTAATAGGATTTAGGTTTCCAGGTTCTTACACTTCATGCTATCCTTAAAAGATAATGTGGTAGTATGGTATCGTGATTTGCCCAGGAGGGTCCAATAAGATTGGGAAGAATTGTCCAGGCAGTTTGTGAAGCAATATTGCCACAATACCCAACTGGAGGTAACCTTAAGGGATTTGGAGACGACTCAATAAGAGCCCAACAAGACTTTTTCTCAATACTTGGTTCATTAGAGGGCCAAAGCTGCCAAGATGACTACGAGGCCTGTGGAAAAGGTTCAGGTCTCTATGGTGATCAATGGGGCCATTTCTTTCATTGGAGATAGGCTTGTGGACTTTCCAATTAAACTTTTGAAAACTTGTATGATTCAGGCATCCAAATAGAAGATTTAGAGGCCAAGCAGAAGAATAACAATAATAACTACCCTCAAAGAAATCAAGGGCAGTATGACCAATCCAATAGGTCAAACGATAAGGGTGTAGAAGTGCAGGCTATGAATCAACCAAGGAAGTTTAGTCAATTGGGATGACCTTTATCTGAAGTATTCGAGGAGCTTTGTGCCCAATTTTTGTTGTTCTCGTCAACACCAAAGCCTCCACAAAAGCCCCAACCAGCCAACCACAAGCATAAGGAATATTATGATTTCCACTAATAAACTGGCCGTATCACCAACAAATGTCACCGCTTTTGATATGAGATACGAGACTTGATCGATAGAGGAAGAATTCCTAACCCAGAGAAAGGACTGTGATGCCTTAAATTCAATTTGCTTAAAAATGCTTTGTTTTGGTGTTTGTTTGAATTGAAGATATGTGAGTTGTGTGTCCTTTTGATGAATATTGATAAAATCATGGCACTCATTCAAAATAGATTTTTGGTAATGCATGAGATTGTGTTATTTGCATGCTTGACTCCTTTTGCTAGATGAGTTTCATTATTGATTCTTCAAAATTTGAGTTCAATAGCCATGAATATGGAACTTTTATCACTTAGAGAAACTTTATGTTAATAAAGCTTGGTGCTGATATCTCATAGGACTCTAGAATCCGTTTGATCACCACTTAAGACAAAATCCTAGGCTACACAATATTAGGGAAATGATTTAGGCTTTCTTTAATCGATTGAGCCTTTTAAGCCAACCTAACATGAGTTATTCTCCCTACTGAACCCCATTGAGCCTAATCAAGCCTTTTCTTTGTAAATTTATCCTAACACTAGAAAATTTTCCCTACGTAGTACCCTTCACTTGTAACGTATGAATGCTTTAGAAAAGAGTAATGAGAGAAATGCTTATGGAAGAATGAAAAAAATTTGAGAAGTCTTGTGCAATTTTGAGCTTGAGGAGGGAAAAAAAAAGAAAGGAGAAAAAAAAAGAGAAAAGAAGAGTGCTAATCCTATCACTCATAAAGTTTAAGGGTGTAACCACTCAAAATCAAAAGCAAAGCAAACATGGTGGATAAAGACTCAAAGTTTGGGGGTTGCAAATAAGTCTGAGTTTATGCTCTCAATTAAGTCCAAGAATGGTTGTGTGACTATGGGAGAGATAGCCTTATAATTTTCTTTATCATACCTTGACCCTAGCCTATCATTACAACCTTGATAAAGCCGTAATGATCTTTGATGTTGTGATTAGCCTACATTAGTGAAGAGTGGTATGAAAAGCGGGCCTATAGTAGTCCTTCTATTTTATCATCTTTAGAGATTGATCACTAGCTTCTATCTACATAAAGCTATCTGAGTTTTAAAAAGGTGAAGTATGATTGGCTATGTACACACACACGAAGAATCTTGAATTAAATAATTCTGGTATTAGAGTTGAAATTGTGAACAATCAGGATGCCAATGCATTACCTTTGAGCAATCAAATTTGAGAAATATTTGAGAATTCAAATGTGAATCAAATTGATGCACAACTCACATTTAGCATTTTAACTTATTATTGGAGGATTTGGGTGTGTTGAAAATATTCCAAGAAGAAGAAAATTTGCTAGTAGTTCCCATACAATGGTGTTAAAGAAGGCAACCTTGCCACCAACAGTGAAGAAGCAAGATATATGGAAGAAGTTAGCCTTTTCATCTAGCATGGATGTTCACAGAGAAGAAGGAATAATATCCTTAAAACTAGATGAAGGGATTCCCTAAGAAAGGACTAAACTCTTTATACAGGGGGTAAAGTATTGCCCATTTATCTTGAGAAGTGAAAAGAAGAGAGGGCAAAGAATCGCCCAATCATCTTGAGAAAAGAAACAGGGGGCAAACAATTGCCCCAATCATCCTGAAAATCCTATAAGAAAGATAAGGAGATAGAATTATCTTAATCATCTCGAGAGAAGCATAACAAAATAATATGGGTTGAACAGACATGATGCTTAAAGTAGGCAAATTGACTATTTACTAAAGGATTATTTTGAGCATTTGAAGATTCATTACACGAGTACACAGTGCCAAAAGTCTCCCCCTACTCATCGTTAAGTCATCCTCAGTATCCTTTCATGAGAAGGGCAGGTTGACTTGGAGTCAGTCCACACCTTTAATGATCGCCCTAACCCAAGAGACATACACATTTAGCATAAGCATAGAGCATGCATACATGAAGCATAAATCCTTTTCTTCCAGGAAGTATAATCCAAAATGAAGCATAGTCCAAAAGTGACCAGGTTTTGTAGAATTATAATGTAGTATGAAATACTAGGGTAACCACAAAGGAAATAGGCTCAGTACCTAGAGGAATAGCAAGAGCAGCATGATGTGCAAGTCACCTGCATCAGGCAGTTCAGACTCGATGAGACCTAATAGAAATAGCACGATGCACAAGCTACCTAGATCAGGCTCCTTAGTTCAGCAATATGTGCAAACCGCTTGGAACATGCTCCTCAGTTTAGCATGATGTGCAAGTCACTTGATTGAGGCTCCTCAATGCTACACGATATGTAAGTCGCCTTGATTAGGCTCCTTAGTTTAGCACGATGTGCAAGTCACCTGGATTAGGCTCGTCAGTTTAGCATGATGTACAAACCACCTAGATGAGGCTCCTCAATTCTACATGATGTGCTAGTCGCTTGGTTATGGCTTCTTAATTTAGCATAATGTGCAAGGTGCCTTGGTTAGGCTCTTTAGTTCAGCACGATATGCAAGTCGCCTAGATTAGGCTTCTTAGTTTAGCATGCGCCTGGATTAGGCTCCTTAATTCAGCATGATGTATAAGTACAAGTCGCCTATATCAGGCTCTTTAATTCAGCATGATATGCAAATCACCTGGATCAAGGCTCTTTAATTCAGCACGATGTGCAAAGCTGCTCAAATTAGGCTCCTCAATTCAGCATGATGTGCAAAGATGCCTTGATTAGGCTTCTCAATTCAATGTGATGTGTAAGTCACCTGGATCAAGACTCTTCAATTCAACACGATATGCAAAGCTACCTGCATTAGGCTTTTCAATTTAGCATGATGTGCAAAGCTACCTGGATCAGGCTTCTCAGCTCAGCAGGATGTGCAAGCCGCCTGGATCAGGCTCCTCAATTAAGTAAGATGTACAAGCTACCTAGATCAGGCTCCCAAGTCAACATGATGTACATATTGCCTGGATCAGTAGTTTAGTTTCAATAAGACTTCTCTCAAGTAGCACGATGTGCAAAGGCAGCCCCATCTCGATGAGATTTCTCTCAAGCAAATGATGACCAAAGGTAGCTCCATCTCGATGGGACTCAATGATCGCTGAGGTAGCACGGTGTGCTAAACACGTGGATCAAGTAATTCTAGTAGTACGATGTTCAAGATGCCTAGAACAAACAATATTATAATGAGTATCACCATAAAAATGAGAACTACCACAATTAAAGATAGTTAAAGAGGACCACTATTGAAGAACATAATTAAGGACCATAATTGAGGGGAAAGACTTGAAATAGTCAATCTCGTAAGAAGTGTAAGTCCCGTCTAGAAGAAACTCAGTTCGTAAGAATTGTAAATCATCTAGAACAAGTCAAACTTTCTTAAAAACTCACATGGTCTAGAAGACGTCTCTCTTGAAGAAAGTATCTTAATTGAAGAAGTAATTCAAAGTCTACCTTGAAAAAGGGATCTTGAAAAAGAAATAGGAAGTTCACCTTGAAGAGGAAGTTCAAATTTGACGTTCACAACGAAATCCACCTTGAAAAAAGAAGTACTTCAACTTGAAGAAGGGATTTGAAAAAGAATATAGTAGAAAATTTCAATCACATGGAATTGAATGACCAACTGACACATGTGGAAATAATTCCTATAGAGACAAGAAAACAATTTGTTGAAGAACACAAGGTAAATTTTGAATTGATTTGAAATCAACAAGAGATGTTTGATATTTTGCAGGAACTTGCAAGAACAATGAAGAAATCCTAAATGAGTCCAAGAGTACACAACATGTCAAGAACTTTCCCTAGTGAAAGGTATGAAACCCAGCGAATGAAAGGTATAAAAACTAAGAAGATGTAATATAACAGAATTCTCCCTAGTGAGTCGAAGAAATCAAGAAGTAAAGAATAAAAGTAAGAATGGCATGAAACTCAAGAAGTGCAAAAAATTTGAAGTGATAAAAAATGAAGAATACTCAGCCGAAGGCATAAAAAATGAAAGGTCTAAAGATCGCGAAGTCATGCATGACAAATGTTTTTCTAGCGAGCATGCATTAGAAGAAACCCCAGGAAGTAGGTGTATTTAAGAGTGTTTCAAGGCCTTAGAAGAGGCACAAGCCCTAAGAAGAGGTGCACTGATGAGTGTTTAAAAACACTAAGAGTAGGTGCACTTAATAGTATTTTAAGCCCTTAAAATAGGCACAAGCCCTAAGAAGAGGCATACTAAAGAGTGTTTAAAAACCCTAAGAAGTAGGTGGACTTAAGAGTGTTTGAAGCCCTTAGAATAAACCCACTGAAGAGTGCTAACAAAACCCTGAAAAATAGGCACAGTTAAGAGTATCTTATCTTAGCATCATAAGGATGCACTTGTCCGTACTAAAAGAGTGCACATCACGCATTGTAAGGATACATTGCATGCATTAGAAGGAGGCACTTGTCTGAATTAGAAGATTGCATAGAATGCATTTGTTGACACTAGAAGAGTTCATATCATGTATCGTAAGGATACATTAGAAGAATGTACCTACCTACACTAGCAGAGTGCATACCACCTATTATAAGAATGCATTCCATGCATTAGAAGGATGCACCTATCTACACTAGAAGAGTGCACATCATGCATCATAAGGATGCATTCCATGTATTAGAGAGACGTATTTGTTTGTACTAGAAGAGTGCATTTCATGCATTGGAAGGATGCTAATTAGCCCTTAAGTAGGCACACCTCTTTTGCAAAAGTTGAAGAGGAGAGTAGATGATGAGAAGTCTGATAGAATGCAAATGAGGATGAAGATGTCAAGACAAGAAAAGAGAAGATGAAGTAAGAGTGCTTTTGTCAATCTCTATGTCTCACAAACTTCTCCAAAGTAAGGGGCAGCTGTAGGCACAAGATTTTTAGGCTAAATGATAAAACGAAGATGAATGATGAGTAATGAAAATGACTGAAGTTGCCTTAGAAGCAAAGAGAAGTGAATTGAGAAGAAACCGACCAAAAGCTTTAAAAAATGACATATGATTTTAAAAAATCATAGAAACCAATCCAAAAAGAATCTAATAATGACTCATATACCATTGTGAAGCTATGGATGTCTAGTTTTCACAAAATTTTACAGATCACAAACTGGAGTTAAACTCACGGAGTTATGCATGATTGAATAGACAAAGCTTGGAGAGTATTGCATTGCAAATTAAAGAAACAATGAGGTTTGGTGGGCCACCACCGACCGATGGTCCTCCCTTAGTTGGCCAGCTGTCCTCCCTTTTTTTTGGAAAATTTCATTGAACTCCTTCGATTTTTTATTTTTGCTTCCTTTTTCAACTTCCACATTCGACTGTATAAACCCCCCCTTCCTCACTTTGAATCCCATCAAGAAATCCTCTCTCTCTCTCTCTCTCTCTCTGTAAGACACATTTTAGAATTTAAGGAATCTTTTCTAGTTTAATAATTTTTAGGGTACTTATATTGCTCTAAACTTGAAAAGGGTACATCTTGAGAGTAGTTCTCTCTTCTTCATTTCTTCTCTAATTTTCTTGCTTAGAATTAAGCATGTTTAAGTTTGTTTATGCTTGGAATGAGTATGATTAGGATTTATTTTAATGTTTAGAAGCATGACTAGGATTTTATAGATTTGTTTAACTCTTTATTTGTCTTACAAAGGTGGAAATGCTTGTCACGGTAAGTCATCTTTTCCTCCTTTATCTAGAAAAATGATTAGGAGTTTATTTTCTTTACGACTGCTTAAAATCATGCTTAAGAGTACAGGATTAGGAATCAAACTAATGATTGCTTTAAAGTATGCTAGGAAATTGCATAGAATTAGGCAAAAATTGCCATGATTGTCTTGATTGCTTGAATTACACTGTAATAGACATGTTTTGCCATGATTGATCAGAAAAAGCTAGAATTGCTATGTTTAGGCTAGAAACACCATGATTCACTATGAATAGCATGTCTAGGCTAGAATAGCCATATTTAGAATGCCATGCTAGAATTATCTTAATTAGTTAGAATTACCACGGTAGAATTATCAAATTAGGTAGAAGTGCCATTGATTTTAGTTTATGGCTTTGTTTATAATTTTGGTTGACTTGTTTGAAAGATTGCCATGATTAGAGATATAATTGAGTAATTATGATTGTATGATGCCATGAAGTGGTGGTAGACTCACATTGATGGTGAGGCACCATCACTTAGAATGTATGACATATGTATAAATAATTGCCATGATTAGAAATATGATTGAATGATTATGAATGCATGATGAATGTATACTTGAAGAAGCTTGATAAGCATTGAATAAAGTCGCATATGGTAGCGAGGAATTCATTATTTATGGAGTCTCGAATTAAATGTTTGTATTGAATACTTAATATCCATGAGTATGCGATGAATTGAATGAATGTGATATTTTCAAGTCTTTAGAAGTAGAATTACTTTATTTATTGTTGAATAACAAAGATTGAATTTAATCCTATCCCTTAACCCCCATGTTTGAAAAGGATTGTAATTCAGTTCTCCTCTCTCTTTCTTTTTATGAATATACAATTGTTATTGGTTGAATATACCTCACATGTCTTTAAGAAGACAAATTGAATAATGTGTGCATAAAATGAACAACATGAGTGGAATGTATAACAAAGTGTAGCTATTCTTATTTGGTATTTCCTAGTGGAGGCCGTATTTACATCCAGGCCGGTTGATGGCTCGTACCTAACTTCCCGAACCCATCTTTGAAGGGATAAGGTAGTTTCGGTCCTGAAGCGAAGGATCGGATTGCCATCATCCTTTTTTTCTATAGAAAATCGAGTGGCAACTCCATTCTCTAGACATGTCCATGGCTTGTTTATGTTTCCTTAAGTCTCGAAAGAGGCTTTAACATAGTATCGTGGTTGCAAGCGCTTTGGTGAGATAAAAACCCCACTCACACCCCCTACTTTGGAGAAGTTTGTGAGACAAAAAGATTGACAAAGTACTCTTACTTCATCTTCTCTCTTCTCATCTTGGCATCTTCACCTTTATCTACATTATGTTAGACTTCTCAACATCTACTCTCCTATTTAATTCCTGCAGAAGAGATATGCTAATTTAAGGGCTAGTGTGCCGACTTAAGAGCTAATTAGCATCCTTCTAATGCATGAGATGCCCTCGTCTAGTACGGGTGAATGCATTTCTCTAATGAATGGAATGCATCCTTACGATTCATGATATGCACTTTTCTAGTGCAGTCAAGTGCATGCTTCTAATGCATGGAATGCATCCTTACGATGCTCGATGTGCACTCTTCTAGTGCAGATTGGTGTATCATTCCAATGCATGGAGTACATCCTTACGATGCATGATGTGCATTCTTCTAGTGTGAACAAGTGTATCCTTTTGATGCATGGAATGCATCCTCAAGATGCTTAATGTGCACTCTTCTAGTGCAAACAGGTGCATCCTTTTAATGCATGGAATGCATCTTTATGATGCATGATGTGCATTCTTCTAGTGTGGATAAGTGCATTCTTCTGATGCATGTAGTGCATCATTCTGATGCATGGAATGCATCCTTACGATGCTTGATGTGCACTTTTCTAGTGCCGATAGGTGTATCCTTCTAATGCATGGAATGCATCCTTACGATGCTTGATGTGCATTCTTCTAGTGCGGATAGTTGAATTTTTATGATGCTAAGATGAAACACTTTTAGTGCACCAACTTCCTAGGGTTTGTTAACACTCTTTAGTATGCTACTTCTTAGGGTTTTTAAACACTCGTTAGTGCACCTCTTCTTAGGGCTTGTGCCTATTCTAAGGGCCTGAAACACTTTTGAGTATACCTACTTCTTAGGGTTTTTATACATTCTTTAATGTGCCTCTTCTAACAGCTTGAAACACTCTTAAGTGCATCTACTTCTTAGGGTTTCTTCTATTGCATAGCCACTAGAAAAATGTCTATCATGCACTGCTTTGTGGTCTTTAGACCTTTTATTCTTCATGCCTTCGGCTGAGTATTCTTCATTCTTTTTTGAGCTCTTTAGACTTTTCATGCTTTGGCCTTTTTTCGAATGCTTCTTGTTTCTATTCTTCACTTCTTGATTTCTTCGAAATCATTAGGGAGAATTTATATCATATTGCATATTCGTGGTCTTTGGACCTTTTATTGCTTCTTATGCAAATTCTTGCTCTTCATGGGGAAAGCTATTGATATGTTGCACCCTCCTGGACTCACTGGGGATTTCTTCACCTTTTTTTTTTCCAAGTTAATGCAAAATATCAAATATCTCTTGATGATTTCAAATCAATTCAAAATTTACCTTGCTCATTGTGTTCTTCAACAAACTGCTTTCTAGTCTTTGAAGAAATTCTTCAATGTGATTCCGGTTAAAAATTTTATCAATTGATGTTACTCCACTTTTTTTTTTTGTGCATTGCTAAGCTATTGTCATGGCCAAGTGCTTGTCACTAGTTGTGTTTGAAAATTCTTCAGACTTTGTTTTGGTGTGGTTTTCTTCCTTTTTTTCTTTTCTTTCCTTTTCTTCCTTTCTCTATCTTTATTCTCTTTATTCTTTTTCTTTCTCTCTTTTTCTTTCTTTCTTTTTCTTTTTCCTTCTTTTCTTTGCTGTCTTTCTCTATATTTTTTTTATTTTTCTTCTTTTCTTTTTTAATACTTTTTCTTTCTTTCTTTTTTCTTCTTGGCATTTTACCCTTCTGCCCCTCATTAAAGGGACTGCTAGCCGACTATAGGAGGACCATCGAACGATGGTAGAACCACTGGCCAATGGTCGAGAGTCTATAAAAAGACTATTCGCCCTCCTTTACTTCATTCACACATCATTTCTTCGTTTTTCATCCGATTTGCTTTTGGTTTTCTCTTATGCGATAATCTCGACTTTCACTTTCTATAGGCGGCTTGTCCAATTCATCTTGAGTTGAATGTGACCTATCTAGCCTGGAGATCAACATTGGAAGGTCTTTTGAAAGACCAATAGGTGTCCATTGTTTAGACGTGGATTCCTACACGATCAACCAGGTATCTTCTTCATTCTTTGTTTTTCCATTTTCTAGGAATTTTCTTTTATGTAGAGACTTCAATTTCTTATTTTAGGACTTCCATGAGAACAAGATGTGTAGGTCATTTTCTAGAGCCCATAGTTGATTTTTAAAGATAGGAAATGAGGTTGTTTGCTACCACTGACTTCTATGAGTTCATCACTTCTCTTCAACACACCTCTCGACATACTAATTAGTAACCACTGGCTACTCTATGTAAGAGATGGATAGGAGTCATTCCATTTGATAGTTGGTGAGATGACTATTACACCATTCAATGTCGCTATTTTGACTGGCCTTCCATGTAGTGGGAGGGTTGTGCTGATTGATTCTTGTATCACAGACTCGAGAGATCAGGGAAAGTTGTTTTGTCAGCTCCTTAGTTATAATGCAAAGATAAAAAACAACATTGCTAATCAATACAAGTCACTATATGTGTATTAGAAGAGAAGATTGAACCTAACACCAGTTGAGGTAGATTAGTAGACATATAGCTTTATTGTGTATCTACTTGGTTCAATGCTTTTTGTTGACGTGTCAAACACCACTTTCTTGACTTTGCTTCCTACCTTCTAAGATCTAGATCATGTGAGAGACTTTGATTGGGGCCATGCTGCTTTTGGTCAGTTGTTCTTTGGTTTAGACTGTGCATGTCGAGGCCTCACTATGTTGTTGGTTTTGCCCCCTTGATCGAGGTAACCTCTCCCCTTTTGCATCTTTTGTTTCTTTTGCATGAGTTTGACAAATGTAGGCATATAAGTTGGGTGTTCTACCATCACCACTTCTTGCTTGTTAAGATTTTTCTTTTCCACAGATGAGGAGGTAGGCCACTCCTCATGCGAAGCTTGGGAGGTCTCACTATAGACACTTTATTTTTGAGCTTGATGATGAAACATGGATATGTGTTGAGCAATATGAAATGCCCCCAGAGAGCATTTGAATGGAAAAAAGTATGAAAAGCCAAAGAATCAAAAACCCAAAAAACCAGTGACCAATTTCAAAAAATCATAGAAATTAATTTTCAAAGAATCAGACAGCGAGTCATATACCGTTATGAAGCTGCGAATGTCTAGCTTTTGTAGAAATTTATAGATTTATAAATTAGAGTTTTGTACAAAAAGTTATAATTAATTGAATGTAACTGAGCTAGAGTATACTATTCACTAGTGGCATTGTTCATGCCCGTGGTGCTGTTCAACCGCCGGCCGGCATTGTTCAATCGGGTACTGTTTGTTGGCACCGTTCATCCAAATTGCACATCGATTTTTTATCACTTTTTCACTTAATAGAAAGCCTATATAAGCACACCTTGGGCACACTTCTTAGGGTATTCAGAAATCCTCTCTCTCTCCCTCTAGGAGGCACTTGTGAGATTTCCAAGAAGTCTTTCTTGTCTAATATTTTTCGGGCGTTTTATATTGCTCTAAACCTAGAAAAGGTACATCATGAAGGTAGCTTTCTCTTCTCCCTCCTGTTTTATTATTTATTTTTCTTACTTAGAATTAAGCATGTTTATGGTTAGAATTAGCATGTTTAGGATTTATTTTGATGCTTAGAAGCATGTTTAGGATTTTATAGAATCGTTTAATCCTTTATTTGTTTTGCAAGGTGGAAATGCTTGTCAAGGTACGTCATCTTTCCCTCCTATATCTAGAATCATGATTAGGAGATTATTTTCTTTGTGAATGCTTAGAATCATGCTTAGGAGTACATTGTTTAGAATCATGCTTAAGAGCACATGTCTTAGAATCATGTTTAAGAGCACACGTCTTAGAATCATGCTTAAGAGCATATGATTAGAATCATGACTAGGAATAAAACTTATTTTTGAAGCATGCTAGGAAATAGCATGAAATTAGGTATGAATTACCTTGATTGGTTGAAACTACCATGATTTGGCATGATTGCTTGAATTAGGCTAGAATATGCCATGATAACCAAGCTAGGCTAGAATATGCCATGAGAATAATACTAGCCTAGAATATGCCATGATAACCATGGTAGGCTGGAATTGCCATATTTGTAATTGTTTTGAATCAATTGAATTATGCTAGAATAGCAATAGGCTAGAATGACATGATAGAATTATCAAATTTAGGTCGAGGTGCCATGATTCTATATTATGGCTTTGTATTGAATTTTAATCGATTGATATGAATGAATGTATGAATATACCATGTTTAGAAGTGTGATTGTAAAATTGTATGATGCCATGAAGTGGTGGTGGACTCACATTCGTGGTGAGGGATCATCACTTATAAAATAATTGAATGTGTGAATATGTAAGTAAGAGGCTTTGTAGACATTGAACAGACTCATATATGGTGGTGAGGAATTCATTGTCTATCAAGTCTTGATTAGACTATTTGTATCGAATGTGCATGAATATGTATTCATTATTGAATATTTGATTTATATGAATGTTATATTTGGAGTGTTAAAAGTAGAATTTACTTTATTTCTTGAAGAGTAATGTAATCCTCTCTCCTATCCCCCATGTTTGAAGGAAATGTAACTCTATTCTCCTTCCTCTTTCTTTGTATGAATATACACCTGTTATTGATTGAATATCACTTTACATGTCTTAATGAAGATAAAATTGGAATATGTGTATAAAACAGACTACCAAAGTGGACTATATAACAACATGAGCTATTTTTATTTGGTATACCTTTGTGGAGGTCGGATTTTGATTTGGGGGAGGTGAATGGCTCCTACCTAACTTTTTTGAACCCATCTTTGAAGGGATGATGGTAGTTTAGGTTCTAAAGCGAAAGATTATATTGCCACCATTCATTCCCAATTGAATAATTGGGTGGCGACTCCATTTCTCCAGACGTGCCTATGGCTTGTTAAGGTTCCTTTAAGTATCGAATGAGGCTTTGACATAGTGTCATGGTCATAAATGCTCTGACGGGATGAAAGCTCGTTCACACTCATGAGTTGGATTTCTTTCGTGATTATGTCGATATGATGACTTCGAGCAAGGTAAAAACATTGTAGTTAATTTTCATTAATTCCATGATTATCATATAGTTACCACATTGTTATCTCGCAGGTTCATTCTGAATGGTGGGAGCTCGTCGAGAATTGGTCGAGCGCTATGAGGGTTGCCGCTCCATATGTCAACCACCGCATCCTTCTTCCATGTGTGGATAGCTTGATACGGTGTCAAGGTGATAGAGTCTGGGAGTGGTATAAAGGAGCAGACAATCGCCAGATTCCTCCACCACCACCGGTTCTGATGATAAAATCTGGCGATTTGGCCATAGAGCCTGAGGTGACATATTATTCAACTGGGATTCCTTTAATAGAGATTGAGTTTCTTGAGATGACGATCTCTTATGCAAAGTGCACTTGAGCCATATTACTTCATGCTAGAGGTAGTTAGGCCATTGATGAGACTCATCAGCATTCTACTAGTTCGGATCGTGGCTCTTCCAACTGTTCTCTTATCCGTCGAGAGTTTCCTTTTCTAGTATAGGCACCTTTGCCTCGTTTTTGACTATTATTGAATGGCCTCGCCCACCTCTGATTCCAATAGTTGCTTCAGCTAGTCATGTGATTGGTGATCTCCAAGTTTATCCCAGTAATGTAGTCTACACATGGGATGCTAGCAGATAGATTAGCAACCATGTGATCACTAAAGATCTGACCATGCCTGATCCTTTCTTTCATCTAGATACCACTCTGATAAGCCTTCTGACTATGTTTTCTTTGAGTTTCCTATTATTCTTCAAATGTTTGCTAGTCATAAAAAAATGTAATGCAATACAGGTACCACGATTTTCCATGTTTTTTAGATGTAAGCTGCTTCACATGGATATGTTTTACAAATGTCTCACCAGTATCAAGGAAAACAATATTCTATACTTCATGTATGCATGATATCCATCTTAATAGCTATTCTTTCTTCTTGCTTGGTTTAGACGAGCCGTCAGGAGAATGCTTATTTGGAGCGAGAGGTTGAGTGCCTTCAGTCTTAGGTTGCAACTTTTTCTGTTGATGATGATGATAGTAGTGATGAGTGAGGATTATCGCCATTGGCTTTCTCTTTCATGTTGATTTGCTTTTGTTCATTTATATTTGAATTTTCATGATGTACAATCAAAGCAATTATACAAGCTTCTAAATTCTTCTATTTTCAATACGGCTTCTTAAATTGTACGTATTTTGATCAATTTTGTTTCTACAACATCATTTATTCAATTCTGAATAAAGTTTCAAAATTTGGAAGTGACGTGCTCAAATTTACTTGTCAATATGCGAATCAGAAGTTGAATAGTTCAAAGTAGGGCATTAGAGGGCTTCTTGCCCTAATCACTGCTGGCCAACAGTTGGATCATTGGCCAACTGTCTTACCACCGTTGGCCAGTGGTGGGACTGTCAACCAGTAGTCCTTTTGTTACCTACTAGTGGTTCCCTTGCCACTTGCCTTTTTTGCCATCTTTTCTTGCACTATTTATGAGATTCTCCTCTCCACTGTTTTTCACACTCCCAACGCTTCTTTTCGTATTTTTCTAGTTTTCTCCCACGCTTCTCGATGCCTCTTTATGCTTTTCAATATTGTAAGTACTATAATTTGGCTTATGATTTTTTAGGCCCAACGATGATAACCAGGGACACTAAATCAGAGGATTATTCTCAGCTGTAGAAATGACACCATAAAGGGTAGAAAAGCCAAGTAGGCTTAGGACCGATACTACACTAATGAGGGAATGGTTACGACCTTAGAAACTATGTCTACTCGATGCACAAAAGGGTCAACCATTGAGGTAAGGTTACCATGGGGTTGGAAGAAAGCAGGAGGCCCCCTCCCAAGGCCTTGAGGGGGTAGTGCCGCCAACCTAAACGGTGTCAAAATGGGAAAGAAGCCTAGGAATAGGGTTGGCGCCTATAGGCTAGGGCTAGTACCTCTAGCATTACAGACGAACACCTATAGACACTTGATTTTGAGGCTCGATGATAAAGTGAAGATGAATGTCAAGTAATAGAAATGACCAAAATGCCCTTGGAAGCAAAAGGAAGAAAAGCGAGAAGAAACCAACCAAAAGTTTTGGAAGCTTGTGAACGGGGCTTTCATCCCACCAGAGAGTTTGTGACCATGATATTGTGTCGAAGCCTCTTTCAAGACTTAAGGGAACATGAACGAGCCATGGACACGTCTAGAGAATGGAGTGGCCACCCAATTATTCAATTGGGAATGAATGGTGGCAATCTGATCCCTCATTTCAGGACCTAAACTACCCTCATCCATTTAGAGATGGGTTCAGGAGGTTAGGTACAGGTCACTTCAGCCACCCGAATCAAGATCTGACCTCCACTAGGGAATACCAAATAGGAATAGCTCGTGTTGTTACTTAGTCCGCTTAAGTGGTTGATTTTATGCACACATTCCATTTTTATCTTTTTTAGGACATGTGAGGTGATTATTCAATCAATAGTGATTATATAAACATCTATGGAAAGAGGGAGGAGAATGGAGTTACATTTTCTTTCAAACAGGGGGAATAGGAAGAGGATTACATCACTTTTCTTCTTCAATAATATAAATTCTAAAACGTATATTCATCCATAACATAAGTTTAAATATCAAATACAAATGGTCTATTCGAGACCCAATAGATAATGAATTCCTCACCACCATACGTGAGTTTATTTAATGTCTATTGAACCTTTATTCATACATTAAGTCATTCATTCCTAGTGATGGTCCCTCACCATCAATGTGAGTCCACCACCACTTTATGGCATCACACAATTACACTTCTATCATAACATAAACATTCATACATTCATAAGTGAACAAATTATAAATCATACAAAGCCATAATCTAATATCATGGCATTCTAGCCTAGATTTGATAAATTCTATCATGGTAATTCTACCTATAGCTGTTCTAGCATTATTTATATCAATTGATGGCATTTCTAGCCTAAACATAGCATTCATGGCATATTATAGCCTAACTCAAACAATCATCATCAACCAAGTAATTGAAGGGTAAAACGATAATTCTTATTTATTCTATGCTATTTCCTAGCATTCATCAAAACAAATAAGTTTTCCTAACATGATTCTAATCATGTGCTCTTAAACATGATTCTAAGCATTTACTCCTAGGCATGATTCTAATAAATGAGAGATAACGGACTTACCTTAACACGCTTATCCATTTCGTAAAACAAATAGGGTTAGAACAATTCATAATAACCTTAAACATGCTTCTAAGCATAAAATTAAGCCCTAAACATGCTTTTTCTAAGCAAGAAAAATAAAAGAGAAAATGGGAGGGAGGAGAGATTTCTACTCTCAAGACGTACCCTTTCCGGGTTTAGAGCAATAAACGCCTAAAAATCTTTATATTAGAAAAGACTTCTCAAATTCTGAAGTGTGTCTTCAAGAGGGAGAAAAGATGATTGTATTCGACAATCAGTGTGAACTGCAAAGTGAGAAGAGGGGGTTTTATATAGGAGAGGGGGTGAAGATGAAAAAGGAAGAAACAAAACAAAAAAGAAAGTTTCTTATGCTAATTTTTCAAAATGCAACAAGAATGACTGAGCAACCATCTCCAAATGGTTGAGAAGCTATCCGATAGTCGGTCGGCCATCAGCCAACAGTTGGGTGGCTGTTAGATGGCCGGGCGGTTGTTTGACAGCCGGTTGGTCAATATCTCTTGGGTCCCTTCCTTTTTTGTCATCCTTTGATGTAGTCCCTTCAGACCTTTGTTCCTTCGATCACGTATAACTTCTCGAATTCAACTCTGATTTGTGATCCATAAATTTCTATAGAAACTAGACATCCGTAGCTTCGGAACGATATATGACTCATCATCAGATTTCTCTTGGATTAGTTTTTGTGATTTTTCAAAGTCACATGTCAGTTTTTGAGGCTCTTCATCGACTCCTTCTCACCCTTCTCTTCTTAGCCCTCAAGGGCATTTTGGTCATTTTGTTTGCTCGACACTTATCTTTATTTTATTGTCGAGCCTCAGACATTTAGTGTCTACAAAGTAACACATGACTTTGAAAAATCATAGAAATTAATCTAGGAGGAATCTAATGATGAGTCAAATACCATTGTCAAGTTACAGATGTCTAGTTTTCATAGAATTTTATAGATTGCAAATCAAAGTTAAAGTCGAAGAGCTACACACAATCGGATGTACGAAGGCCGAAGGAGCAATGCATTGAAAAAAAAGCAAAACAAGGGGTTTTGGTGAGCCATTACCGATCGGCAGTTGTAGGACAGCCGACCAGCTATTCCACTATTGATTGGCGATCCTCCCATAGTCGACTGGTTGTTCTCCTTCTAATTTTGGAAAATTTTGAATGAAACCTTCTTTGCTCTCTTTCTAAGTTTGGAAAATTTGGATGAAACCTTCATATTTTGATTTTTCCTTCCTTTTTCACTTGCACTCTTCAATTATATAAACCCCCCATTGGCTTATTTTTCAAGACATTGAAATCCTTTCTTCTCCCTCTTAAAGACACACTTGAGAATTCAAGAAGTCTTTTCTAGTTTAATATTTTTTAAGCGTTCTATTATTCTAAACTTGAAAGGGTACGTCTTGAGAGCAGTTCTCTCTTCTCCCTCTTTATTTCTTCTTTATTTTTCTTGCCTTAGAATTAGCATACTTATGTTTTATTTTGCTTAGAATGAGCATGCTTAGGTTTTAATTTGATGGTTAGAAGCATGTTTAGGATTATTGTGAATTGTTCTAATCCTTGTTTGTTTTGCGAGATGGAAATGCTTATCAAGGTAAGCTATATTTCCCACCTTTATTAGAAACATGTTTAGGAGTTCCTTTTTTTTACGAATACTTGGAATCTGTTTAAGAGCACATGCTTAGAATTATGCTTAAGAGCACATGATTAGAATCATGCTAGGAAGACTTATAATTGCTTTAAAGTATGCTAGGAAATTGCGTAGAATAGGCAAGAATTATGATGATTTACTTTGATTGCTTGAGTTAGGCTAGAATAGCCATGTTTTGCCATCTTTGATTTAATTAGGCGAGAATATGCCATGAAAACCATGAGTAGGCTAGAAATGCCATAATTCACTATGATTAGTTTGAATAGGCTAGAATTGTCAGGCTTAGCTAGAATTATCATGATAAGAAATATCAAATCTAGGTAAAAGTGCCATGATTCTAAATTATGACTTTGTATTCTAATTTATTGATTGATTTATAAATACCATGTTTAGAAATATGATTAGAATGATGTCATAAAGTGATAGTGGACTCACATTGATGGTGAAGGGCCATTACTTATGATAATAATTGAATGTATAAATATGCATGTAGAGGCTTGATAAACATTGAATAGACTAACATATGGTGGTGAGGAATTCACTGTTTATCGAGTCTCAAATTGACTGACTAGATTGAATATTTGATATGCATGAATATGTTTTTTCAATGTTTGTTTTATATAAATGAATAAATATTTTGAAGTAGAATTTACTTTATTTGTTGAAAGAACGATGTAATCCTCTCTCCTATCCCCCATGTTTGAGAAGAATTGTAATCTATTCTCTTTCCTCTTTCTTTTTATGGATATACAACTGTCTTGAATGAAATCACCTTACATGTCTTTAAGAAGATAAAATGAACAATGTGTGCATAAAATGAACAACCTAGGTGGACTGTATAACAATGTAAGCTATTTTTATTTGGTATACCCTAGTGAAGGCTGGATTTTGATCCATGCTAGACAAATGGCTCGTTCCTAACTTCTTAAACCCATTTCTAAAGAGATGATGGTAGTTTATGTTCTAAATTGAGGGATTAGATTGCCCCTATTTATTCCTAATTGAATAATTGGGTGGTGACTCCATTATCCAGACATGCCCATGGCTCGTTGTTGTTCCTTTAAGTCTCGAAAGAGACTTTGATACAGTGTTGTGGTCGTAAACATTCTGGCAGGATGAAAGCCCTGTTCACAATGGCAACTCCACTAGGGATAAGAGAAATTGATTTCAGTTGGGATACGAAATTCTAATGGCTGACTTTGTTATTTTAAGTCTTTGCATCACTACACTTTGCACACAATAAGCACGAACTACCTAAACTAGCCGTGTGACATTGGCATAGATAAGTCTTTGGCTCCATTCGATCCTTAGATGACTTTGGTGTCACCACTTTTGAGCATGTACAATTGACTTGGTATAAAATGAGAACGGCCCAAGGGGGCATCACTAGCTCGAAGAAGCCCAGACCATTGGACCCTTGAGACTCAAGCCCATATAGATAAAGCTAGAAATTTTCAATAAAATGAATACCCAAAACCCATGTTGAAATGCATGTCCATGGATGTAAATTTCACATGATTAGAATAACATTGACTAAAATCTCATGAAACAATGAATGAATGCCACATGCCGAATCACCCATAAGAATAAAATGGGGGCATATGCCATGCATTGAGGTTATCATGATGTTTAGAATCCATATTTTGATGATCATGGAGAATCCAACATCAACTTGTATGTTAGAATTATGAGAGAGAATCTCCCATCCCTACAACCCATGATGATGACTTGGGAATAAGGCTAAAAATCCTAAGAAAAGAGACTCGACCTCACATGTGTGAGAGAAATAAGGTTGGAAGGTTGAAAGTCTGTCTTTGCCCTTGTATGAGCATGCATCATATCATGCATACATGCATGGCATTAACACCTTTGTTTTGTAGCCATCATAGCTTGGTTTGGATAAGATGGTCGTTTGAAAAGAGAAGAGAAACCAGTCACTGAAATAGTCTCACCTAACAACAATAATCAAGAGATGGTCCAATTGAGAGACGAAACGACCGTACTTCAACAACAAATGGCCCGACTCATGGAAATTCTACAAAATGGGCCTAATTGCATGTACCTACCTCCGCCCGAAAGTAATGGCGGTGATGAGAGTGAGATTAGTCAAGGTAGAGATAACGGGAAAGGCCCAACCAACCAAGATGAGCCTGAGTTGGTCAGGCAGTTGGCCAAAGATATGGAGAAAGTCCATTCTCTCTTAAAGAGGAAGGGGTCGAAAAAGGTCGAAGACCTAGACGACATCTTACTCATTAGGGACAATGATTTGCCTTCAAAGTTTCGCATGCCAGATTTGCCCAATTTCAATAGAGAGGGCAATCCAAGCACACATTTTAGACAGTATGTTGCTATCATGGCCACCATTCCTTTGTCAAAGGAGTATATCTTGAAGTATTTCATGCTATCCTTAGAGGATGATGTGATAGTATGGTACCATGACCTTGTTAAAAGAGTTCGAGAAGATTGGGAGGAGCTATTTGAGCAGTTCATGGAATAATATCGCCACAATACCTAACTTGGTATAGCCTTGAGGGATTTGGAGATGACTCGCTAAAAGCCCACTGGGACTTTTTCGAAGTACTTAGCCCGTTAGAGGGCTAAAGCTGCCAAGATAACCACTAGGCCCGCGAAGAAAGACCAGGTCCGTATGGTGACCAATGGGGCCTATGCTTTTATTAGAGATAGGCTTGCAGCTTTCCAATCAAAACATTTGAAGATTTGTATGATTCATGTATCCAAATAGAAGATTTAGAGGCCAAGCGGAAAAGAAGCAACAATAGTTGCCCCCGAAGAAATTAGGGGTAATGCCATCAAGTTGGTGGGTCTAGCACAAAGAATGTTGAGGTGAAAGCAGTCGCTTAACAAAAGAGGTTCAGTCATTTGGGAAGGCCACTATCAAAGATCTTTGCTAGGTTGAAAGCTGAAGGGATTTTGCAACCCTTGTCACCAAGAGAGCTTCCAAAGCCATTTCCAAGGAATTGGAGGCATCATGAGAAGTGTGAGTTCCATCAAGTGATTGGTCACACGATTGACAATTGTATTCGTCTTCACCATGAAATCAAAGACTTGATTGACAAGGGTTAAATTCCTGATCTGGAGTTGGAATAGCCCAGCACAAGAAGCAACCCATTTCCCAACTACAATTAGTACCTCCACCATCAACCGACATGATTGGGTCGGGCTTGACTAAAGAAGAAGTGATGAACTCTTTTAAAGAAAAAGGTGGATCAAGCAAGGCCAAGAAAGCTGAGAGAATGGAGAAGTCTAAGCTTGAGCAACAAGAGGGGTCTACTAGAAAGGTAGACATGAAGAAGAAGCCCAAGAAAGAGAAACCTCAAGATCAAGCACCACTAATGGACTCATCTATTGAGCTTGCTACCTTTGTTGAAGAGGGGATCAAAGACTTCTGCTATAAAGAAATATTTGTGTTTGATGAGGAAGACATTGTATATGTTTCCAAATTCAATGTAATAAAAAATAATTTTTCTTAGTTGTTTGATGTTTATCCTAATGGCATTATGCATGATAATTAGCATTTCAATAGCATATTTGACATCTATGCCATTTAGACTAATGACATTAATCTTGGTACAATTGAAAAACCCAAAACCCAAGAACTTATGCATTGCATTTGATGCAACTCCTAAAGAGAGAGGGAGAGAGAGAGATTTTGAAAATCACTAAAGAGACATGAAGAAGTCTTGGCCTGGTCCTATGATGATTTGCCCAAAATTGATAGAAGCATTGTCGAGCATACAAGCCTGATGTATTTGCAAATAAAGCCAGTCAAGCAGAAGTTGAGGAGGTTGAGACTGGAATGGGCTCAAAAGATCAAGGAAGATGTGTCCAAGTAGATTAAAGCCAAGTTTCTAGATGTGGTGAAGTATCCGAAATGGTTAGCCAACATCGTGCCAGTACCAAAGAAGGATAAAAGGGTAGTGTATTGATTACTGAGACTTGAACAAATCCTTATCGAAGGATGACTTTTCTTTACCTCACATTTACGTGTTAGTATACAACACCACCTACAATATGATGTTCTCATTTTGAGATAGATTTTTTGGTTACAACTAGATAATGTGGCTAATGATGACAAGATGAAAATGGCCTTCATTATGGAGTGGGGAACCTATAATTACAAGGTGATGCCCTTTGGGTTGAAGAATACAGGGGCAACCTACAAACGAATGGCCACGATGCTATTCCATGATATGATGCTTAAGGAGATAGAAGTATAAATAGATGACATGATGGTAAAATATGAGACTCAAGATGGTTACTTTGAAGCATTAGACAGATTCCTAGAAAGGGTGAAGAAGTACAAGCTGCGGCTGAATTCGAAGAAGTGTGTTTTCGGACTCACCTTAAGGAAGCTATTTGGATTCATAATTGGCAAGAAGGAGATAAAGGTAGATCCTGACAAAGTCAAGGCGCTTATGGAGATGCCATCATCCAAGTCGAAAAAAGAAGTCAGAGGGTTTATGGGGAAGATTCAATACATCAGTTGCTTCATCGCCAAATTGACGACGATTTGTGCATCGATCTTCAGGCTCCTAAAGAAGGATCAACTAGTGACATGGAATGATCAGTGCCAAGAGGTGTTTGAGAAGATTAAGAAGTACTTATGAAATTCACTCATTTTGAGATTGCCAAAACCTAGAAAGAATCTGATTCTCTACTTGGCTCTTGAGAAGGAGGCCATTGGTGCTATGCTAGCACAAGAAGACGAGAATGGTGTAAAGCATGCCATTTACTATCTTAGCAAGAAGTTGCTATCATACGAGATGAAGTATAGTTACGTGGAGAAAATGTATTTAGCCATGGCATGGCCCTCGAAGAAGTTGGGGCACTACTTTTAGTCTTATAAGATTAAGGCTATCTCAAAGGAAGACCCAATAAAGTATCTCTATGATGCACCATCATTAATAGGGAAGTTAGCAAGATGGCTACTCTAATTGTCAAAATTTGACATTAAGTATGTCACCAAGAAGGCGGTAAAAGGAAGGTAGTAGCATAGTTCTTGGCCATGAATCTGGTCGAGGACGATGAACCATGGGAGTTGGATTTTCTCGATGAACATCTATAGGTAATCTCAGTAGTATGACGAAGGATGTTCTTTGACAAAGCTATCAATCAAAATCGTGCTGGAGTAGGATTTATTTTGGTCTCATCAACTAAAGAAGTCATTCCCTTTGATTAGAATCAAGAGATCAGAGTTACTAACAACATGGCTAAGTATGAAGCTTGTGCCATTGGGTTAGAAATCGTGACTGTGATGGGCATTGATGAAATAGAAGTGTTGGGAGATTCAAAGTTAGTCATCTCTTAAGCTAATGAAGATTGGGATATAGGGGAAGGAATGTTAAAACTGTTTCTACAGCACATTAGAATGTTGATTAGGAGGTTCAAGCAATGTACCTTCACTCAACTTCCTAGAATTGAGAATCAAATGGTTGACACTCTAGCTTATTTGGCATCAGTTTGGGTGAGTACTCAAGAGTTGTTGGTGAGGCTAGTAATGATATCACAAGCATGGGGTTGTTGCTACATAGAAACCCATGTAATCGAAGTCGAAGTTGATGAGAAGCCATGGTTCTGTGATCTGAAGAGATACTTAGAAGACAGAAATCTGCCAGATAAGGCTAGTGAAAAGAACATGGCTATATTGCGAAGGTTAGGCCAACAATTACTTTTCATCAAGGAGTGATGTACAAGAGAATACTAGAAAGGATGTAATTGAGGTGTGTTGATAAGAAAAAAAGATAAAAGGCTTATGAAGGAAATCCATAATGGTGTGTGTGGGTTGCACATGAACGGGCTAATGATTGCGAAGAAGATAATAAGGCAAGGCTTTTATTGGCTAACCATGGGGACAGATTGTGATCAATTTATGAAGAGATGTCACAAGTGCTAGATCAATAGAAATTTGATTCACCGACCATCCTTAGAGCTATAAGGAATGACAACATTATGGCCCTTTGCTACATAGGGCATTGGCATTATAGGCGAGATAAGACTGTTATCCTTAATGGGCATCGATACGTGGTAGTAGCGATTGACTACTTCACCAAGTAGATAGAAGTTGAGTCCTACAGTAAACTGAGGGCAAACTAGATGGTGAAGTTCATCGAGAAAAATATTATATGCATCTTTGGAGTACTACATCATGCCGTGATTAACAATGTAGTTCATTTCCAGGCTGAGACTAAGGCCTTGTTTACGAAGTATGAGATTGAGCACCATAAATTATCTCCATATCGACCACAAGCAAATGGAGCAGTAGAAGCAGCCAACAAGAACATCAAGAAGATGTTAGCTAAGATGGTGCAAACATACAAAGATTAGGAGAGAAGTTATTGTTTGTGTTGTGGGCTTATAGAATAGCACCTAGAAGCTCAACAGGCATGACACCCTTCTTGTTGGTGTTTGGTTCAGAAGCAATCCTACCCATCGAGACAGAAATGAAATCAGCAAGGGCCTTGATGGAAGTATAAATTCTTGAAGAGGAGTGGAATCAAAATAGATGCGAACAGTTGAGTTTAATTAATGAGAAAGGAATGAAGGCCAGATACCATATGCGGTTGTACTAGAAGTGGGTTGCTCGAGCCTTTAATAAGAGAATAAAGGTGAGAAAATTCAAAGAAGGGGAATTGGTTCTTAAACAAGCAAAGCCGATAGTGTTTGATCTAAGAGGGAAGTTCAAAGCCAATTGGGAGGGCTTATTTATTGTGTTGAAGGTCATGTTCGACGAAACCATTATCTTATCAAACATGGAAGGGAATGAGTTCATTAAGCCCGTCAACATTAATTAGGATCATGGAACATATTCCTCTCGATAGTCTGATGCGACTAAGAATCCCTCACATGCTCTAGATAATGAGTAAATAGTCTCTTAGGACTGAAAGCAGTCAACGAGTCCACGATCCTCTGCTTAAGTCTATACTACTGACACATCCTAGCAGGATCATAGAATGAACTATGGGTGAAACCCACAAAAGGCATGCACGATGTAGGTCTCGACTATCACATGCTCTAGGCTCCACCGGGACAGTGCCAATGGATCTAAGTACTAGGAATGACTCGAAATTGGTCAACCCGAGAAAAATGTCTTTCAAGCCTCCTTCTTGGACAAAGTTAAGGGCTATAATGAAAAGTATCCCCCTCAGGTTGTGCTATAATAGATAGCCTCTCTTGTAACCAAATTTGAAAATGAAAAAAAAGAAGAAACCCGCTAAGTTGAAAACCCGAAAGGGCAACATAGGTAAAAGTTAGGGCAGAGAAAAAAAAGAAAAAGAAAAAGCTCACTGAGTTGAAAAAGCTGAAAAAGGCCTATAGACACTAAATTTTTGAGGCTCAATGATGAAATGAAGATGAATGTCAAGTAATGAAAATGACCAAAACGCCCTTGGAAGCCAGGAAAGGAAAGGTGAGAAGGAATCGATGAACGTATCAAAAACAGACATGTTATTTCAAAAAAAGGAACTAATTATGAGGAATTTGATGATGGATCATATACCTTTGCGAAAATATGGATGTCTAGTTTTTGTAGAAAGTTACAAATCATAAATCAGAGTTGAACTTAAAAAGTTATGTGCGATCGAACAGACAAAGGTCAGAAGAGACTGCATTGCAAAGTGCAAAAATAGGAAGGACCGAAGGGGGGAACAGCCGCTTGGCTATTGACCAATAGCCACCCAGTGCTCAGACAGCTGCCTGGCTATTGACAAACAGCTGGCCTACTATTAGATAGTTGCTCGATGGTTTGTCAACAGCCAGGCGACTGTTGGTGGCGTAATCTCAGAAAATTTTGATTCAGACCTTCCTTTTTTGTTTTCTACTTCCTTTTTCAACCTCAACCCTCCACTATAAAAGGACCCCCTCTCCTCACTTCTCAAGATAGCCCAATTATTGAATATAATAATTTATTCTCCCTCTTGAAGATACACTCGATAATTTGAGAAGTCTTTCCTAGTTCAAAGATTTTTAGGTATTCTATTGCTCTAAACCCGAAAAGGGTACGCCTTGAGAGTAGTCCTCTCTTCTCCCTCTTATGTTGGTTTTTTTTTTTTTTGCTTAGAATTAAGCATGATTAGGGTTTATCTTTATGCTTAGGAGCATGCTAGGGTTATTATGAATTGTTCTAACCCTTATTTGATTTGTGAGATGGCTAAGCATATCGAGGTAACTCTGATCCCTTCTTTATTAGAATCACGTTTAAGAATTTTAATTTCTTTGCGAATGCTTATAATTATGCTTAGGAGCACATGATTAGAATCATGCTAGAAAAACTTATAACTGTTTTGAAGCAGCTGGGAAATAGCATAGAATAGGTTAGAATTATCATATTGCCCCTTGAATGCTTGGATTGGGCTATAATAGCCTTGTTTGATTTTGATTATTTTCAATTGTTTGAATTAGGCTAGAAATGCCATGATCCCTTATGAATTAATATAAATTCTGCTAGAGTAGCAATTGCCATGATAGAATTATTGAATCTAGGCCGAAGTGCTACGATACTAGATTATGGCTTTGTATTGAATTAATTGATTTATGAATATATGAATGTATGAATATATCATGTTTAGAAGTTTAATTAAATAATTGTATGATGCCACTAAGTGGCGGCGAACTCACATTGATGGTGAGGAACCATCACTTATAAAATAATTGTATTTATGAATATACATGTAAGAGGCTTTATAGACATTGAATAGACTCACACATGATGGTGAGGAATTCATTATCTACTGAGTCTAAAAGTGATTGTTTACATTTAATAATCGAATGTATGATTTCTTTTATGAATGTATGGAATATTTTTGAAGTATTTAAAGTAGAATTTACTTTATTGTTGAAGAGCAGGCGATGTAATCCTCTTCCCTTTCCACCATGTTTGAAGGAAACGTAATCTATTCTTCTCCGTCTTTCTATGGATGAATTAGTAACTGTTATTTGATTAAATAATCACTTCACATGCTTAATAAAAGATGAATATGGAAATGTGTGTAAAATGAACAACATAGGTGGATTGTATATCAATATGAGGTATTTTTATTTGGTATACCCTAGTGGAGGCTGGATTCATATCTGGGTGGGTCGAATGACTCATACCTAACTTCCCGAACCCATCTCTAAAGGAATGAGGGTAGTTTAGGTCCTAAAGCGAGGGATCAAATTGCCCCCATTTATTCCTAATTAAATAATTGGGTGGCGACTACATTTCTTCAGACGTGCCTATGGCCTGTTTGTGTTCCCTTAAGCCTTGAAAGAGGCTTTGACACAATGCTATGATCGCAAATGCTTTGGCGGGATGAAAGTCCCATTCACAGTGGCGACTTCACTGGGGATAGGAGAAGTTGATATCAATTGGGATACCAAATTCTAATAGCTCATGTTGACATTTTGAGTCCTTGCATCACTACACTTTTGCACACAATGAGCACAAACTACCTAAACTAACCGTGTGGCATAGGCATGAGAAGTCTTTGGCTCCATTCGACCACTAGACGACTCATAATGGTGTCACCACCTTTGAGTACGTACCATTGAATTGGTATAAAAAAAGACTGGCCCAAGGGGGCACTCTCGCTCGAAGGAGCCTAGACCATTAGACCCTTGAGACTTAGGCCCGTGTAGACAACTCTAGAAATTTCCAGTCAGATGAATATTTAAAACCCATATTGAAATGAATCTCTATGGATGTAAATTCTCAATGATTAGAATAAAATCAACTCAAACCTTATGGAACCGTGAACAAATGCCATATGTCAAGTCACCCATAAGAGCAAAATGGGGACATGTGCTTTGAGTTAAGGTTATCATGACATTTAGAAAGTCATGTTATGGCAATTATGGAGAATCCAACATCAATATGTTTGTTAGAAATAGGTGAGAGAATCTCGCATTCCTACATTCCATGATGATGTCTTGGGAATAAAGCCAAAAATCCTAGGAAAAGAAACTCAACTCTACATGTGTGGGAGAAATAAGGTCGGAAGCTTAAAAGCGTGTCTATGCCCTTATATGAGCATGTATGCATCACATCATGCATACATGCATGCATGTATGGTATTAAAACCTTTATTTTGTAGCCATTGTAGTTTATCTTAGAAGAGGTGGTCATTTGACAAGGCAAGAAGAACTAGTTGATGAAATGGCCATACCTAACGAGAACAATGCTGAAATGGCTCAAGTGAGGGCTAACATCACCACGCTCCAATAATAAATGGCCCAACTCATTAAAGCTCTACGGAATGGGCCCAACCGCATGAACCAACTCCACCTGAGGGTAACAGTGGTGATGATGGTAAGACTAGCCAAGGTAGAGATGGGGGCAAAGCCTAATCGATCAAGAAGAACCTAAATCGATCAAGAAGAACCTGAATCGATCAAGTAGTTGGCCAAAGACATGGAGTAGGTACAATCCCTCTTAAAGAAGAAGGGACTAAAAAGGGTCAAAGATAACATTTTGCCCATTAGGAACAATACTTTGCCTCCCAAGTTTTGCATGCTAGAGTTGCTGAAGTTTAATAGAGAGGGCAATCCAAAGACACATATGAGACAATATGCAACCATCATGACTACTACTCCTTTGTCAAAAGAGCAAAAATTAAAATTCTTCATGCTATCCCTAGAAGATGATACAGTCGTACGGAACCATAATCTCCCCAAGAGAGTTTGAGAAGATTGAGAGGAACTTTTCGAATAATTTGTGGAGCAGTATCGCCACAACATCCAACTGGGGATAACCTTGAGGGATTTAGAGACAGCACATCAAAAGCCCAACGAGACCTTCTTAGAGTATCTAGTCCGTTGGAGGGCCAAGGCTGCCACAATGACCACCAAGCCCACGAAGAAGGACCAACTCCACATGATGATTAATGAAGCCCATACCTTTATTAGTGATAGACTGATGAGCTTCCCCATAAAAATTTTTGAAGACCTATATGATTTGGGCATTCAAATGGAAGATTTGGAGGTTAAGTAGAAAAATAGCAATAATAACTACCCTAAAAGAAGTCAAGAGCAGTATCACCAAGCTAGTGGGTCTAGCACGAAGCACGTAGAGGTGAAAGCAGTCGCCCAACAAAGGAAGTTCAGTCGTTTAGGAAGACCATTATCCAAGAACTTTGCAAGATTGAGAGCCACAGGGATCTTGTAGCCATTGCCACTGAGAGAGCTTCCAAATCCATTACCAAGGAATTGGAGGCATCACAAGTAGTGTGATTTCCATCAAGTAATTGGGCATAAGACCGATGATTGCACTCGTCTTCGTCACAAGATCTAAGATTTGATCAACAGGGGCCAGATTCTTGATCCAGAGATGATGAGCCCAATACAAGAAGCAATCCACTGCCCAACTACAATCAGGTACCTCATCCAATGATCAACATGATTGGGTTGGGCTTGACAAAGGAGCATGTCATGAATGCGTTTGAAGAAAATAGATCGAGCAAGGCCGAGAGAGCCAAAAGAAGGGAGAAGTCCAAGCTTGAATGATAAGAAGGGTCTACTAGAAAGGTTATCACGAAGAAGAAGCTTAAGATTTAAAAAACCAAGGCTGAAAAGCCCAAGGTTGAAGAACCCAAAGAAGAAGAGCCCAAAGAGATTGTTGAGAGGGTGAAAGATGAGCCAATTCTTTTGGTAACCAAGATCTATAACAAAAAGGGTAGATGGGCTAGCGTTGTAGTAAAGGGAGTCAATCAAAGCTTAGGACCCAAATTTGTGTGCCTTAGCGACCATGAGGAAGAAGAGCAACAAAAAGTAGATGAAGAGGAAGTTGAGGTGGAGAATGAAGAAGCATCGACCAAGGAGAAGTCCACATCACCGAATGCCTTTGCCAAGAAGTGAATGACTAGAAAAGGGACTAGAAGCGGCCCATCATTTATAAGACTCAAAGTGAAAAAGGGTAATGAAGTTAAAAAAGGGAAGCGAGTTGAGAGCCTTAAGCAGAGGGAGAGTCAACCTAGAAGATGTAAACAAGTAAGAGTTATGGGAATATGGGATGACATCCCTAAAGTTAAGACCCTTCCAAACTTTTGGGCTGACTTTAGTAGTGATGAAGAAGAATAAGTGAGAGTTAAGGGAGAAACACATGAGGGAGAAACACTTAAAGATTAGAGTGAGAATATTTAAGGAGTGACAAGGAGTGGTAGATTTTACCATGAGAAGAAGAAAGAGAAACCAATTGAGAAAACTATCAAGAAGGGCAAAAAAGTTGCCAAATAAGAAACCAAGGAAGAAGAAGATAACCAAGTCATCAAGTGATTAAAGAAGACCCAAGGGAATGCTAGTGTTTGGGATTTGTTGATGTCATCCCAAAAGCATAGAGAAGCCATGGCGAAGTCTTTAGAATAGGTGAAAATATCAATGGCTAGTATGACAAATGAGATGTTGATCACCTTGACTAAAAAAGAACCCAATGGGGTAAATGAGAAGTGTGTGATCACCTTCATTGATGAAGATCTACCTTTCAAAGGAAGGAATCATAACAAGCTATTATTCATCACCTTAGAGATTGGTGGGAAGACATCCCCTTGTTCATTTTGGACAATGGATCTGCCATCAACATTGTGCCAAAGAAGATTTTGCACAAGTATGGGTCAGTGAAGATGAGCTTGAGCTTTGTGAGATGGTGATCAGGGCCTATGATTACTCGAAGAGGAGTGCCATTTGGATCTTCAAGGCATTAGTGAAGAATGGGCCAATTGAAGTAATGGCAAAATTTATAGTTCTTGACATTCCAATCACCTTTGCTGCTTTGTTGGGACGAGCATGGTTCCATCCACTTGGTGGAGTCCCTTCCACGCTACATCAGAAGATATGATTCAACATGGATGGGGAGATTGTGACCATTCATGTGGCTTCAACTATTACACCAGCTGCCTTAAGTGTAAAGGTTGGAGAGATACTTTACACGGGAGCTTTTTAGGACGTCGCCATGATAGACGAAGTCAGCCCAATTATAGTTGAGACAATGAAGAAACAAGGATATTTGTTAGAGACTGGGCTTGGGAGGAATAGACGTGGTTTACCATCCCTTCTAGATTTCAAAGGCCAAACTTCTAGAAAAGGTTTGGGTTAGGAGTCCAATAGGAAAGAAGAAGACTTTGAGCCTAAGAAGGAGATATTCATCAAGTTTGTCAAAGCCTAAGATACAAAGTATGCGGGAGCTGCTAAACCACTGGTTTTCAAAGGAATGTTAAAGCTCAGGTTCGAAAATGGAAGATGTGATCATGAGGATCCCAAAAGGTCGTGCATTCTTTAAGAAAAGGAACGTCAAGCTTTACATGATGAAAGAACTTCAAATTGTAGAGACCACTAGAATCGAGCCACTTTCAGTCATCATCCTTTAAAAGCTTCAAGAGAGACTAGAGAGTCTTAAGATAGGCCTCAAACATATGATTGAGAAATGTGAAAGAAAACCTAAGAAACAAGATGAGGAAGTATGAGAAGGTGTACAGAAATAATAGAGAGAAGTAGCACTTAAATAGTGCCAAAAAAAAGAAGGAAAAAAGGCAAGAGAGGGGCAAACCACCGATAGGCAGTTAAAAGACTATCGATTGACTATCTGACCTCCAGCCAGCGGTTGCATGATAGTCGGTGGTCGTTAGGGCAAAAGGCTATTCAATTCCTTCTTTCGCGCATTTTTTGACTTTCATGACGCATATCGATGAGCAATTTTGAGCGTGTGATTCCCAGATTTTGTAATTTTGTCCATAATTGAATAAATATTGATGTAGAAATAAATTTGAACAAATTTGGATGTAGATATGCACAATTTCAGAAGTAGTGTATGAAACTAAAAATAGAAAATTTTCACTAAGTCTTTGGAATTTGATCAAACAACTGATTGCTTTGATTATATAACATAAAACGTTGTGATACAAAGTTCATGCATTGAGGCTAAATGAGTGAAAGGAAAGAAATCAACATTAAAGAAGCCGATGGTGACAATCCTCACTCATCATCACCATTACATCAGCATCAACTGAAGAAGCAACAACCTTAACCTTATGATTCTTAATCTCTCACTCTAGACACTCGATCTGCTGGTGACTTGTCTAGTCCAAGCAAGAAGCATATAGATGGGAAATATTATTATTAAGGTAGACATCATACATACATGAAACATAAAATGTTTTCTTGCAAGAAGCACAATCTAGAATAGACCATAGTCTATAAGTGATCCGTTTTGTAGACTTGGATTTTTAGGGAATGAAACAATGACCTCAGCTAACCCAGCTGAGTAAGTTACTGATATATATATATATATATATATATATATATATATATAGATAATTACAAAGAGAAGAGCTAGGTGTCCGCAATCAGTGGCTCTAGTAGCTATAGCCAATGAACAGGCTTTACATGTCAACTCTATAACCTTGTATACCTAAGCCATAACTAACTTTTGCTAATTAAGCTAATTAATGGAATAAGATAAATAATAAGATAGTAAGCAGAATTAACTGACATAATAGACCAGAAACTGAATACAAAGAAGTCAGCGGGCTGTCTTAACATCCCCCCTAAAACTAGAGGGTAGGTCTACCACTCCAAGTTTGCTTCGAAAGACATGGAATTAAGGCATTGCCAATGGTTTGGTGAGACAATCTGCTAGCTGGTCACAAGAAGGTAGATATCTCACTTCAAGTTCTTTCTGCAATACTTTGTCTCTAACAAAGTGAATGTCTATCTCAATATGTTTTATTCTTGCATGAAGGACAGGATTGGAGGCCAGAGCACTAGCATTAGTATTGTCACACCAAGTGACTGGACATTAAGATGGTTGACAATGTAGCTCAATCAGCAATGATTGAATCCATGTAATCTCAGCTGCAACCCAGAGCAATGCACGATATTCTGATTCTGTGCTAGACCTGGAAACAACAGGTTGTTTTTTTGACTGCCAAGATACTAGGGTGTCATCTAAGAATACACAGTAGCCTGCAATTAACTTCCTGTCTTTTACATTACAGGCCCAATCTGCATCTGAGATGCCAGCTATGTTGATGTTTTTACAAGGTTTGATATGAAGGCCAAAGAACCTGGTATCTTGGAGGTATCTCAGGATTCTCTTCACCCCTTGCCAATGAATCATTTTTGGAGCATGGAGAGCTTGGTTGAGTTTGTTCACTGCGAAGGCAATATCTGGTTTGGTGTAAGCGAGGTATTGTAGGGCTTCTACAGTACTTCTGTATAGTGTAGAGTCAGGAAAGAAGTTTGAATCCTCAATTCTTTTGTCTTTGCTAACAGCAACTGGTGTAGAGCAAGGTTTTAGGTGCTCAAGCTGTAGTCTCTTAAGTAAATCAACTATGTATTTTGACTAATTTAAATAAATGCCTGTGTCATTTCTTCTTACCTCTATCGCAAGAAAATAATGAAGCTTTCTAAGGTCTTTAAGTGCAAACAACTCATTCAATTTGGATATGAGCCCTTGTATGGATGCAGGATTATTTTCGGTGACTAGTATATCATCCATATATACTAGGATGAAGATCAAAATGCCCTCTGTCTTGTAGATGAACAAGGAGGAGTCTGACTTCGAGTTGATGAAGTTCCAACGTAACAGTGTGCCCTTTAACTTATCAAACCAGGCCCTAGGTGCCTATTTAAGGCCATACAAGGCTTTTTGTAGTTTATAGACATGAGAGGGTTTGGATGAGTCTACAAACCCTTTTGGTTGTATCATGTAGACTGATTCCTCCAAGTTACCATTCAAAAATGCATTATTAAAGTCTACTTGCCTTATTTCCCAATTTTTAGCAATTGCTAGGGTGAGAATCACTCTAATAGTTCCAACTTTCACTACTAGACTGTAAGTTTCAGAGTAATCAATTCTAGGTGTTTGGTGAAACCCTTTTGCCACCAGCCTGGCTTTGTGCCTATGAACAGTCCCATCACTATTGAGTTTAAGCTTGAACACCCATTTATTTCCCACCAAATTATAGAAAGGAGAAAAGGGAACTAAAGTCCATGCCTTGTTCCTCGTTAAAGCTTCAAATTCTGTATCCATTGCTTTCCTCCAGAAGTCAGATTGTAGAGCTTCAGATACTATCATTGGCTCTGAGTTTTCCAGGTCAGTGTTGTGTGAAAGGTTGATGTGGTATACTTTGGGCTTGAAAATGCCTCTTTTTGATCTTGTGATCATTGGGTGGTGAGGCGTAATAGGCACAGAGACTTGGTGATCAGGGTGAGAGGTTTTAGGTTCATTGGTAGTGGTTTCATTTGGTTGAGGTGACAGTAATGTGTTAGAGACAATGCCTGGTGAAGATTGTTGGTTGGGTGAAGGAGAAGTTTCATTGTGTGGAGTGTTTTGATGATTAAGCTTAATTGCAGTGGGAGATTTTTGAGAATTTCTTCTGTCTTGATTGTCACTGGTCTCAACTTCTTTGGAATTACAATCTTGTTTTGCCCATTTGCTAAGCATTGGAAGAAAAACACCTAAAAGATCACTAAGAGAAGTTTAGGAAGTTGGATTGCTTTTAGTGTTTATAAATTCCTATTTAAAGGGAAATTATGCTTCATTGAAAATTACATTTCTTGAAATGTAGACTCTTCCAGTGGGGCTAAGGCATTTGAAAGCTTTGTGTTGGTCACTATAGCCTAGGAAGACACATTTTGTAGAGTGGAATTGGAACTTATGGTTATGGTAAGGTCTTAGACAAGGAAAATGGGTGCAGCCAAAGGTTTTTAGTGAATGATAGTCAGGCATCTGCTTGTACATTTTCTACCAAGGTGATATGCCATTGAGAATTGGTGTTAGGAGTCGTTGATAAGCCAGAAAACAGTGTGAAAGGCTTCCCACTAGTACCTCAATGGCATATTTGCCTGAGCTAGCAAGGTTAGGCCCATCTCGACAATATGTCTATGCTTTCTCTCTGCCTTTCCTTGTTGCTCATGAGTATAGGGACAAGCAACACAACAAGAAAAATGTCCATTCTTATAGGTTGTTAACCCACAATTATGGATTACTTGTGAGTTTCCTAATACACAAATAAAGCACTAACAAATATTCAATATTTGTGAGTTGGTCAAACCCACAAATAAGTATCTGAAACATATTTGTCATATAGAAAGGCACAAGTATAAGTGCCTCAAATCATGATTTTGTGGTTATATTTGTGACTTATCTATTTTATATTTGTGACTTATCTGAAACATATTTGTCATATAGAAAGGCACAAGTATAAGTGCCTCAAATCATGATTTTGTGGTTATATTTGTGACTTATCTATTTTATATTTGTGAGTTTGTGACAAATATTAGGTGGTTAACGGTTGAATTTTTTGAATTATGTGACAAATATTAGGTAAGATTTGTGGGATTTCTACCCTCCAAGTATGGTTTGAGGGGGAAAAAATATTATATAATACTAGGCTAGTTCAAACTAGCCTGGTATTATATAATATAATATTTTTTTAAGATTTATTAATATATTGTAATATTATATAATATATATACATAGATATATGTGGAAAATATATTATTTAGATAATAAAACAAATATTAATTATGAAAAAAAATATGCCTAAAAAAAATCTCTACGTTCACATATTCACTATGGAAAAAAGTAGTAAGTTACAATATCATTTTCCAAAAGTAACTTGAATAAACGTACATCAACAACATATTCAATATTGACAATAAAAAGTATTTTGTTGTCATGCCTTGCAAAAAATAAAGAAAAAATGAATGAATGAGTTAATGTATTACAAGATTCATGAATTTACATAAACAAATGTAACATTAAGTAAATGACACAATTTCTAGTTGAAGTACTTCATGAATGAATCAAAAGTTTGCGTATTCTAAAGAAATGAAATGTATGACTTAGATCAAAGTGTATACAATTATACTTGTGTAATTTGCCTATCTACAACCCTAAACCATCCACTGCCCATAATAAATAAAGCAAGTAATCCATATACATAGTTCCTTTTTCCTTGCTCATTTAATTAATACTATGGAACAGCAAACAATAGTCAATATGAACTTAACAATCACATGCAAACCTAGTGGAGAAAATTCATGCATTTGACTTTAAACTTGTATCGCTCACAATATTTTTGTAGAAGACAACGCAAATAATCAAGGCATACAAATTATAATAGCTGATCAATGACATTACTATATCAAGATTAAGCACTCATCATTTGATTTTTATAATATTATTAAATGTTAGTAATATAACTTTCAGGTCACAACTCACAATTTTCTTTCCACATAACTATGATCACTATAAACACATCATATTTCAAAATGATCACCAGTCTAGCTCATTACATGCTCCTAACAAGGAACAAAAAACCTAAGCTAGAAATTCTTGATGAAGCTGAAATCATCATGATTGCAAAAAAAAATTTCACCAAAAACTGAAATCTCTCTAAAAATCAGAGTAGGAAAGCTAAACCAATTTCTTCATAGCCTCAACAATCATAGTCATTGTGATAAAATGATTTGGCCATAAATATTGAACGTGAATATAAACAAATATATACCCTTGTAGTTTAGTCCTTTTCCACTTGTAGGACCAATTTCCTTTTCTCCTAAAGATGCAAAAAATAAAATTCAATTTAATGATGACGAAAAGATCTAAATTGGACTAGTAGAATCAAGAAGTAATATGCAATTAATATTATACCTGTGCAAAATCTTTGATTAAAAATTCAGAAGTTGCTGGAGTCATGCAAATGTCTGTGTGCAGAGCCATACATATTTGAACCACATTAAAAAAAACTAAGTGGTAGAGTTTATAAGCACATAAGTAAAGAACTAATTATCTGAAAGTAAATAAGTTAATATAAGCAAATACACATTTGTACCATCCTTTGTGCTATATTCAAAGTAAAGAACTAAGTACAAAGTTTGAATGCTTCCAAAATCCTAGTTAGTATCTATTCATGTTGTATGTCCACATTAAAAAGGTCTCCCCAAAAAGGAATCAACCTATATCAGTATCTATTTATGTTGTCATCTCCTTTGAATCATCTTCCACAAAAGAAACCAAAAACTCAAAATCTAACACACAATGATCAAAGATATGAACATAACTCCAATCTGCAAAATTAGAAGGGCAGTTGTTAGAAACAAATAATGATTATTAAAAGCTTAATATAACAATTTTAACTTGCTCTATTATTCAACTTGATATATCTGTTCATTTGTTGCCCAGCTTCTTTAATAAGATAGAAGAAACATGCTTTGCCCAGTCACCTCTAATCTTATTTATCTCATCTTCAGTATATTTGTCCTTCTTGTTGTACTATAATATAACCAGGTCAGTTTAACACTCAAAACAGGTACCAATTAAAAGGTTTAATAACATACAATTATTAGTGGTCAGCTCAACTTCTCGCAAAGGACATTATAGTCTAAGATGATCTCTTTCATGTATCTAAGTACATAATAGCCACATTCAAAGCTTCCAACTTGTTTCGGTCCCTATACATGAAAAAGTTAAATTGTTACTTAGTAGTGGTCTTCTAAAGGGTTCAACAAATTCCATTATCAATTATAGAAAAAGGAAGCTTAACACATTTCTTTATTCAATGTTTAAAAGAATAGAATGTAGTCATTTATCAAACAACAAAGCAAAAAAAGCCCTAACACCTAAAACTCAAAGCTATCTAAGTTGTACATATTTAAAAGCTTCTAATTTTTAAGGCATAAAAAAGCATGTTGAAGTATAATAAAAATGGAAGGAAGACTTTTAAATTATACCTTCACTTGTATCCATATATTATTCTTCTTCATCTTTTTGTCAACTTTAGTTTGCCATATCATAAACCCTTTGAAAACATATTACAAACAATCACAATACTTTGCTGAAAATTAACCCACAAAGCTTGGATTTCAAGAATAATTAAATTTTAGGTCTTACTGGTTTATAACTTCCTTTGCCATTGCTTGAATTCCTTTTCTCATTGAATCAATATGGTATACTTTCAAAGTTGACATGTCAAGCACAATAAGAGTCCAATGGTACCTACAATAATGTATCAAACAATTACAATTTAAATCCATTACTATTGCAAAAACTAAGATTTTACAATATTATTGCCAAAGACATTATACTCGAGGTTGTATGGAATGAAAACAAAGTTTCTATCTTTAAACTTTAGTAATTTGTTTGCAATTGAATGGGCCGTATCCACATTTCAGCATCTTCAAGCGTACTAGAAAGTGTGGTTTCTAGGTGGATAAAACCATAACATTAGAATTAACTTAAATGGTAGTTGTTGGTATGATTAAGTTGGTATTTATCATGGATGGAGTACTAAGTTAAAATTTGATGGCATATTCGAAAAAAAAAAAGAAGAAGCAAGATTTGTAATATAGACAATAGGGCATTATTAAATCAAGAACAATGCAAATTCAATAGAAAGAACACAATCTGAATTTTATAATGCAAAAAAATAACAACATGACCAAAGTAGTCTAAAACAGAATATCATCAACCACTTTATATTAATTATGCATAATAAACATAACAAAAATAGTTTATGCTCAATTGAAACAAATCAATAACTGATCGAAAGTAGATGAAATAGTATGAATAGTAACAAACAACATATCAAAAACTGAATGAAGACATTTAAAATATCACGCCATTTACCTTTTCAACATATAAAAAATTGACTGAAAGCATATACAACAGCATGAATAGTAATAATCACAATATTAATAAGACTTGAAAGCAATTAAAACAAATAGAATAGTCAAAAATAACACATGAATAACACTTGATAGCATTTAAAACATAATAAATAGGAAGTGGCGATGCTGATCTCTGGAAAATCAATGCAGATTGTGTTCTATGTGCATCAACCAAGTGTGCTCTCTCTTGAATAATTTGACAGTCCAAATATATGGAGATGCTAGTATTTTTTATGACTGATAATTGTCAAAAAAATCTTATATAAAAAATAATGCTTAACCTTTAAGACAATTTGTTACTTTGTTGCAATGTGAGTATTTTATTGTGAAATATCATGATATTTGAACCAAAAAACTAAAATTGGAAGGCTGTCATAGTGCAAAAGTGGCAAGTATGAAGGATTTTTCACAACCCAAAAACAAAAATGTAAAAGAACTCTTATCCCTTTAAAGCTTTTAAAAGTGTAAAGATTTGGAAGCGAATCCAAAACAGAAACAATTTAACTTTAAACTCATTAAATAATAAAGAATTGAATGCATGATCAAGCAATTATAAAATTTTAATTTGGGGAGCAGAGGCAATGAGTAATGGTACATTAGTGCTTGTAAAGCTAACAAAACAAAGCTACGTAAACAATGAAGCTAACATTGTAGCTATCATTAGTTCAAGTATAAATCATATTTTTCACTTACAGTTTGATCACCTAAATGTTACTATACTCTTGCAAGAAAATTTAGTGCATAACATTAGAATTAACAAAGATTGGTCAAAACATATTTAGTCTTAACCACTGAAGTCTAAGAAAATGAAGTGGATAAATTGCAATTCAGTCATATATTGGAATTGGACAAATTCTATACATGTTTATTGTAAATTCTTTAAATAGTTACCTACCTTGATCTAGCATATCACTTCATTCTTTAATTGAAATGATGTTGTTTAATCATGCAGAGATCCTTTAATCTTTAATTAGATGATATGTTCAAATCAAATTTAAAGCAAGGAATAACATTAAAAATATATTTGAAAACGGATTTTGATGGTCACGGCTCAACTAAAGTTGAACTCTCACGTTCAAATAATGTAAAGTAGGAAGAGCTACATGTATATAAATGGCTGCATGAACTGTG